>JACXGM010010927.1:0-25655 GCA_016801145.1 Umbra pygmaea | reverse complement strand
ACCGAAAGTCCTTCTCCATGTCTTCTCCGAACTTTTCCCACACCCGCTGCTTTGCCTCTTTCACGGCAGAGGCTGCAGCCCTTCGGGCCCTTCGGTACCCTGCAACTGCCTCTGGAGTTCTCCGGGATAACATATCCCGGAAAGACTCCTTCTTCAGTCGGACGGCTTCCCTGACCACCGGTGTCCACCACGGTGTCCGCGGGTTACCGCCCCTTGAGGCACCCAAGACCCTAAGACCACAGCTCCCCACCGCAGCTTCAGCAATGGAGGTTTTGAACATTGTCCACTCGGGTTCAATGCCCCCAACCTCCACAGGGATGCACGAAAAGCTCCGCCGGAGGCATGAGTTGAAGGTCTGTCGGACAGGGGCCTCCTCCAGACGTTCCCAATTCACCCGCACTACCCGTTTGGGTTTACCAGGTCTGTCCAGAGTCTTCCCCCACCCCCTGACCCAACTCACCACCAGATGGTGATCGGTTGACAGCTTCGCCCCTCTCTTCACCCGAGTGTCCAAAACATACGGCCTCAGATCAGATGAAACGATTATAAAATCGATCATTGACCTTCGGCCTAGGGTGCTCTGGTACCAAGTACACTTATGAGTATCCCTATGTTCGAACATGGTGTTTGTAATAGACAATCCATGACTAGCACAGAAGATTAAACATATAATCTGTAAAGTATTACCTTGAAACAAAAGGGAAATATTTGGAACATAAAGGGTGGATAAATTTCAGCATTATAATATGGTAATTACCATTCTTTAATTCCAAGAAGTTTTATTTAGTTTGGAAGGTATTATGCTGATAGTAGCCTATAGTACTGTGAAAACATCAACATATATTACCTCATTATTATCATGTTATTACAATATTAATATAACTATATTACCTTTTGTCATCAAACCCTTTCCTAGTTATTACATGGGTAATTGTATGCTATTACATCTGTTACCTTCTTATCACCATATTACCCCAGAATTACATCTTATTACTCTGATGTATTACCAAGTTATTACTTTGGTAATTACATGTTATTACCAATATATTACCTCTTTATTATCACACTGTTACCCTAAGAGTACCTTCTTATTACCGAGCTGTAATGTAAAGTGCTACTGACAATTTTAGAGAATTTGGTACACACCCAGAAGCTAGGGAGCAATTTATTATTTGTAGCATGTGCGGGCCAAGCACGTAGTATCTCCTTCAGTAGTTTAGTTTGAATAGGTTCCAGGTTACAGCTGGAAGGCTTTGAGGCCTTTACTATTTTAGTTAGATTCAAGGGATACAGGATAAAAAAATCAAGTGTCCTTCTAATCCAAGGTCCTGACTGTTCTCAGGATATGTGAGTTTATGAGAAATATGCTTTTTAAGGGAGGATTCTGTCATTTGTTTTCTAATAATAATTAAAAAAATCATGAATTCATTACTGTCAAAATGTAAGCCAACTTCATTTGCGGAATTCTGCTTTTTAGTTAACTTTGCAACTGTAAAAAATAAATGTTGGATTGTTTTTGTTCTCCTCAATTAAGTTGGAGAAATAGCTTGATTGAGCAGAAGTGCATTTCAGTAATGCAGAGTACTGTCATTCCAACCTAGTCAAATTACTTCAAACTTGGTAGAACGCCATTTCTGCTCCAATCCTCTAGAGTCTTGCTTTAGGGTTCTAGGGTTTTCTGTTTTTTGTTGCAAATGTGTATAGATTTTTGTGGTGCGACTGCATCCAGGAGGTTACACATGGTTAGGTGTACATCTTCAGTTAGATCATTCACAGATGTTTTAATCCTGACATCATTTGTATGGTAGAGAGTCAGGAAGGGCATCCAAGAACTCTGGGTTGTCAGTATATTTAGAGTGTGACTCTTAAAAGACCTGTGGTTCGAAATTCCTGGATTATGAGGAAAAACACTGAGGTCCACAGAATCTACTACATGAGACAAAACAAGGTCCAATGTGTGACTATGGCAGTGTGTAGTTTCTAAAACATGTTGGACAAAGCCCACTGAGTGCTCTCAAAACCTTTTTCACACAGCCCAATCATATCAAGTTTAAATTGTGTGCAAAATTATTAGGCAAATTGTATTTTTGAGGATTAAGTTTATTATTGAACAAATACAGTGTTCTCGTTCCATCTGAAATGTAAATACACCTCAAACCTGAATAGTTAAGAAATTTTGAGTGAGGTCTTGGCTTTCTTTGGTTTGATGGTTCTGTGATCACGCCCAATATCTTAGCAATTTCAAGTGTGCTGCATCCCTCTGAAAGACTTTGTACAATTTTTGACTTTTCTCAGTCTGTTAAATCTCAGGAACAGAAGCTGCCTAATGAATATACACACCTTGACATAGGGTGTTGATCTCCTTAGGCCACACCCTCCCTCATTACACAAATACACATCCCCTGATATGCTTAAATCGAATAACCATTCCAGTTTATACAGCTGGGAGTTGGAACATATGCATAATAATGATGATTTAGTTTACCTTTATTTTACCAGGCAAGTTGACTGAGAAAACCTCATTTGCTGCAATGACCTGGGCAGAATGGGGGGAGAGGGGAATGAATGAGCCAATTGAAGATAGGGATAATTAGGTTGCCATGATGGTAGGGCCAGATTGGAAATTTGTCCAGGACACCGGAGTTAAAACCCCTACTCTTAGGAATAGTGGCATGATGGGATCTTTAGTGACCACAGAGAGTCAGGACACCCATTTTAACGTCTCATCTGACAGACAGTGTTCCCCATGTCCTATGTTAGTCGTCAGATCTAATGTTTGTATGTTTCTATTAGGATTTATGGAGTTTGCCGCCCTCTAGTGGGTTCATGTTGTATAGTAGTAGTCAAGTTAATCTAGACTTTACAGCAATGCTTTTCATTATAGTATATCTATGTGTGTGTGTGCAATTGTTCTATTAGTGCCTGCAACTGTTGTCAATCATTCCATGCATACCAGTATATAAACAGCTGGGTTTGTCCTGTTTGTTGTCGTCATTGTTCATATTATGAATGTTCCCGTATCATTGTTGCCTGTTTCACATTCACGATCTAACCAAGCATTCTGTAAGTCTCGTGTTTCCAGTTTCCAGTGGAGTTAGCGAAAATGTCACTTTTTTCACATTTTTCCTGAGTAAGAGTACATTTCGGTTTGGAAATAAAACATCACATTTGTTTTGAGAAGACACATCTACCCCCTGCCTATTATCCAACTACACATTGTGACAATTGATATCCCTGAAGATTAATTGACTTGGTGTTATACTGTGATTACTGTGATTGCATGTTCCCTTAATTTTTGTCAGCACTGTAGATCCATGCCCACATTTAATGAACTTAGTTATGTTTCTGTAATATTTAAAGGCTAATAAAATTGCTAATTGAACACACTGGTATGCCCTACAATGTCCACCTGCTGTATGTGGTGGGTATACTGTATAGACAAATTCAGTCAGTAATACCATCAGTCTCAAACTGTGTTACACTATGAGCTATCAACTCAGACTGCCTTCACACATTGCAATCCAGCCAGTCCTTGTAATAGATTGTGCACAAAGTTCAATTCTGGTTGTTGACTAGAGGATATATTCACCTAACCTGTATGTGTATCAGGACAACTCTTTTTGGGTGAGCAAGCAGTGTGTAACGTTCTTCATGAGATGTGCTTGGAGGATACGTCTCAATCTTTGAATATTCAGCACCTGCAGTGAGAATGGTGTATTTGTAGAGGCAAGTAACGGGGCGGTACTGTATATGGGCGTTTCCGCATATCACGTAACACCCATGGATGCACGCTATAGCTCTATGGCTACAGAAAGTCTCCCTAACTTTAGTATTTTTATATTTGGTTACAATTACTGCGTGTAATAATCACAGATAGGTTGTGAATATCACAAAAACACTAACATTGCTTCTACAAACTGACCAATGGTAGACTTTAATGGGCGTTAAGTGATATGCAGGAACCCCCATATAGAGTAACGCCTCCTTACTTGTGCACTGCAAATTTAAAATATTGCCTGCAGGGGAGTTACTGTGATCAGGCAAGCCAAAATCCCAAATTGTAGAGGGGTAAATAAGCAAAATAAACAAAGATACAATACTGTGCAAAAGATTTAGGCAAGTCTGAAAAAATGCTGTAAAGCAGGAATGCTTTCAAAAATAAACAGGTTAATAGTTTAAATTTGTCAAATAACAGAATGCAAAGCGAGTGAACAGAAAGAAAATCTAATCCATGGCTATTCAAATGGCGGCCCTGCTGCTGGGTCCAGCCTGCGAGATCATTCGTACACATTACTTATAGTTACATAAAACCAGGAAGTTGTAATGAAATTGGTATTCAGAAACAACTATGAGGCTTAACATTAGGAATAATTTTATAGTGGCTGAATCTGAAAAGGCCAGCAAATATACTTTAAATTGAGATCCTGAACGTTTGTACATTTATGTTTGTCTTGTCAATCAACTTTTTTACTTATATATTTGTTTCTGATTATGTCTTCTATCAGTGCAGTAAAGCATCAAACAAAATGGTTTAATTAAAAACATTAATTGTGTCATTTATTGAAGAAAAGAAACATTTCAAAATCTCTACTAGTCAATTGTCTGAGATCGGTCGAGTGTTGGTTGACCAAAGAAAATATAAGTTGGGTAAAGCCTAGTATCCAATCTTCAAAATGTTGGTTGCGGCCCATCTTCTGTTAATAGGCTTATTTCGATGTGTTATTAGCATAGTAATTCGTTCAGTTAAAAGTAAACCGATACATTGGACGAAATTAAAAACAATAATTAGGCTTTCATTTATATTTTTTAACACAAAAGACACACTGAGAAATATTGCCTTGCAAACGAGATTAAACCTTTGAACCATAATTCTATATAGGCTATGGTGCGCATTAGTCAACTATAATCTAAATGCAAAATTATGCAGATTATTCTACATGGCTATTGGTAGCTACTTGTTTTTTATTTATGTTTTTACATACAATGTACAGAAAAAAGATTTTACAATCTACATTAACAAGAAAAAAATAAATAGCTCTTTCTCCACTGCAGGAGCGACATTTCAGCTATAAAACTGTAAGTCTCATCACCTCACAACAAAACAAAAAAACACAAAATAATGAACTTTGACAGTAGCTGTTTTGGACCACCGTTTCTGCCTCCTGCCTAACTCAGCACATTACAGTAGTGTCTTTTTAAGGACGTGATAAAAACAATTGTCATGGTCTTTGAAATATGAAAGTAAAACAACTGTGAGTAACGGTCTAGATAAGCTACTAAAACAAGGAAGTACAAAGGTTAAACGTGGTGTTTTATTACTTGTCTCGTTTACATTACTCAACCTATAGAGGCTGTGCAGTGTCTACAAATTCACTGTCAGACAAAAGTAAAAAAATTTCACTTCTTGTAAATGTTGGCTGAATAGTAAGCAGAGAGAAAAGCGCCAGAGGAAAAGGTTTGTTTGTTTTAAATATACTGTAACTCACAGCTGGTGCATGTATTCTATACATTACACATTTACATAATACTGCAATGTTTAGACTGAGTATTAAACATTATATTGTTTCCTATAGGTTATGTCTGTTTGATTTCAGTACATACTAGTTTGTTAAAATACTATCAACTGTAATTTAGAAAATGCAAAGTGATAGTTCTAGCCTCACAATGCTGATCTGGCCTGACAGCTAAGATACACTGGCAAGTAGACAAATCACATAAGTGAAATTTTCACCCCCTAACATTAAGCGGTCTCAAGCGGCATTGCGAGTCTATGATAGTTAACCCACATTACAAGATGGCCAATAGATTTCATGTTTTTGTATATTTTCCTTACAATATCAGTAGTCCATGGACAAGATAAGATAATAATATATTTACGAAAACATTGGATTGCCTTCGGTTTTGTTTACCTGACCGTCTCTATAACTGCTATATTTTTGTCAGTATAAGCACACCTAATTGTGATCACTTTGGAATGTATATGGGGACACTGACAATTGTGTACTGTGTCCAGGTAAGCATATACAAACATGGCTTGCTGCCAAACTTTGTCTATACCGCATACATGGTAAAACCAGGATGTACTGTAATTATAGTTCTGCTGTTAGATATTGTATGTTATCATTATCAATAAAATGTTAGATATAAAAGGACACATATGTTTGAGCCCAAAGCTCATAGTTTTCATTTTTTTTATCAACACTTCTTAAGTTAACTGTAAGATTCCCCACTCTTAAAAAAAGGGCATGCATATAACTCACTGCCTTGCTGCACAACTGGGTAGCTGGGGTCCTGGTTGCGGCATTCGAACATTGCCAGGGGCTCAGCATGGGGTGGCACAAATTGGTACAGTGCTGCTCGTGGTGGACAGGTGGGTTAGCCGATACCTTGCCATGTCTCTAGCGACTCCTTGTGTTTAGGTTGACCGCCTCTGGTTCAGTCGTGGTTGTATATTTGATGCAGCCTTCCTTGCATGTATCAACTAGATTTCCGTGTATGAAAGCAGTTTGATAACAATTGGACCAGCTTGTTGATGTGTGCTCGGAGGAAGCATGTTACTACCCTTCAATCATTCTGCACCTGCTGAGGGGTTGCTGAGTAGACAAGGCTTAATCGGAATCGGACACAGCAATTTTAGTGGGGAGAAAAACTGGTGAAAATAAAAAGAGACTCCCACACCTTTTGGAATTCAGCTTGTGATCCACACAGTCAAAAGGCTCCTTCATCCTGGCTCCTCAATGTTGGAACCAGCTTCCTCTAGAGTACTTAAATTAGCTGAATTTCACCACCTCTGTTGTCTTTAGAAATGTTTTATGTTTTTTTGTATGATCCTTTTCTAACACTGTTTTTGCCTATTTACGGTTTAAATATTGAATGCTCTTACTACTGAGTTGTGGTTGTTTCACCTAGTTTCTCCTAAATCTATGCACTCACTTTAAGTCACTCTGGATAAGAACATCTGCTAAATGACTAAAACGTAAATGTAATTATTGGATATATATTGGACATAATGTCCAGTAGATTTTAACTGATTATAACAAAACTGTGCAGTAAAATATTCACATCATCTCTGTTTTCCCCCTAGCCAATCCTAATCATGGGTGCATGTGTAAGTGTGAGGAACCAAACCCCCTACACTTGGCACTATGAACTAGTTGGTGATGTAAGTACCAGTATCTAAAGAAAGTATTCCTTATAAACCTCATGTAAAAAAATGACAGTACTGCAGCTTTTGTGCAACTTCCAATTTTCCAACAGAAAATAACATCAATGCAATTCAAATGAGCTAAGATCATTGCCATTGAAACATTCCAAGATAGAACACATTTGAATGAGCAAATCTACTTTTTTCAAACTTGGTAGAGTTTATTTCTGTTTATTCTGGTGATTAAGAAAGGATCTCAAAAATATTTAGAGCTCAATAATGAAAATGTTTTGCTATGAGTTTAATAATTTGAATAGTAAACATTAAAGTATTTAAAGTTCAGATCTAATGTTGTTTTTCCGTATTCCAGGGAGGTCGCAGTGGAACATTGAATGCCCATCAAGATGTAAAAATATCCCTAAGAACTAGATGCATCCATAACTACCTAAAGCTGAGATATGATGGTCACACCTGGAACTCCTTCTCATATGAATTCAACAGTTACAAGAATAATGGGAATCAAACATTCACTATTATAGAGACCAGTGACCATTCATATATTCAGCTACTGTGCAGCACAGAGACGAATAGTCCAACGTGTTCAAACTATGGTAAGTCCATCAACATTATCTTTTTCACAACAGTTACATTGGAACTAATTCAACAAATGTGATTTTTACAGTATACCATTTTTTTAAATCTATTTACAATGTTCAATTTCGATTGCTACAATCATTTCCAATTAGAAATAGCAATAAAAAGAAAAAGAAAAAGTTTTTAATAATTTTTCAATGGATCTTTTTTCAATGTATTTTTCAATGTATTCAAGCTAGCTAACCTTAGTATTGACAGAATTCAGTAACAACAACACTAAATGTGTCAATGAAATTATTGCAGTAGTTATGACATTCTGTGTTCATTCTTCCCAATCTGTCTTGTTTTATTATGTACTCTGTACTGTGTCCTCCATAAGCAAACAAGTATTGTGACAAATCTCGCGATGTTGGCCTTAAAGCGTAACTCTTGACAAAATGCAACGTGAAAGTCAAACTTTCGTTTGAAAGCATAATTAGGACGGAAACGCCACTTTTAAAGCTACACTGTGTATTTCTTTGAGTTGATTTTTAGCAAAAAAAACTTTGTTTGATAATACCCAACAATTTGATAATATTGTTATTGTATTAATTATACTAATATTCTATTAATATCTGGGAACTTTCTTAATTCAACTTCTCACACCGGGACCTGGACTGGAAATGAACCCACTTGACCAACCAAAGCTATGTTTTCCATTATCTTCTCATTGTAGCTGTTGTAATTTTAATATGCAGTAGAATTATCGTCTCTTAGCAAAGATAGCAGTGTTAGAGGCTCAGCTTCAGACACAACTATCAGGCAAGAATTATTAAACTACAGAAAAGTAAAAACCAGCATATGTGCCATTAGACAGATACAATAGAGAAAATTCCAATGTGCACTCTCTACCGCCTAATAATTTTATCATGACAAAGGGGAAGAAATGCTGTCGCTCTACCCGTCACAGATTGTGTTTCAAGCAAAGAAACCCTTCAATAGCTTTTCCCTATTCGAAAATGAGCTGGAATTAGAGCGAGAATTACCATCTCCAGGGGTCGAGCAGCTGAAAACCCTAGTCATCTGTGACTCTATTACTTGCAATATTAGTTTGATCCCAAGGAGGCAGGACAGGCTGAAAACCCAAAACACACTGAAAGGGAGTAAGGTTCGTGGAGGAGTGGCGCAGACAATTTTGAGCATACTCTACCCAAGGCAGAAAACGTGACCACTCCTGCGGCCTGTCCTGGCAGTAAGACCGCAGAAACCTGCCCACTTCCTGGTTGACGCGTTCCACCTGCCCATTGGCTTCAGGATGGAACCCAGTGGTGAGACTTACCATCACCCCCAACCTCTCCATAAAGGCTTTCCAGACATGAGAAGTGAACTGGGGGCCACGGTCCAAAACTATGTCTGGGATGCCATAATGCTGGAAAACATGGGTGAAAAAAGCCTCTGCAGTCTGCAGGGCAGTGGGCAACCCAGGCAGAGGTAGGAGGCGACAGCCCTTGAAGAACCTGTCCACAACAGTCAAGATCGCAGTGTTACCCTCTGAGGGGGGCAAATTGGTAATAAAATCAATGGACAAATGTGACCAAGGCTGTTGTGGCACAGGAAGAGGCATTTACTTCCCTGCAGGTAGTTGCCTCGGCACTTTACTCTAGGCGCACACCGAGCAGGAGGAGACATAAACCCTCACGTCCTCAGCTAAGGATGGCCACCAATACCTGCCAGTCAGGCAGCGAATGGTGGGGCGAATACCAGGGTGACCAGAAGATGGAGTGGTGCGAGCCCAACAAATAAGCCTGTCCCTAACAATGTCTGGGACATACTGACGATTCACTGGACACTGAGCAGGAACATCGGCGTTGTGCAGTGCCTGTTGAATCTCCGTGTCTATCTCCCACATAACGGGAGCCACAATACAGCTGTCAGGTACTATGGGGCTCTCATCCACCACTCGATCATCCGTGTCATGTTGGCGTGAATGAACATCGGCCTTACCATTCTTGCTGCCTGGAATATACAAGATGGTGTATGTAAACATCGCCTTGCGAGGGTTCAGCCTCCTCACTTCCCGGATGTACTCCAGGTTACGGTGGTCAGTCAGAATGAGGAAAGGGTGTTTAGACCCCTCTAGCCAGTGCCTCCATGCCATAAGAGCTTTGACAATGGTAAGCAGTTCCCGATCGCTGATGTCGTAGTTACGTTGGCGGGCGACAACTTCCTTGTAGAGAAAGCGCAAGGGCGCAGCTTGGCCGGTGACACCGACCGTTGCAAAAAGCACCACCCCTACACCACTCCCGGAATCGTCTACCTCCACAACAAACTGAAACGTCAGGTCAGGGTGCGCCAGCACAGGTGCGGATGAGAAAAGGGCCTTCAGTGAGGTGAAGGCCCTTTCCGCCTCCGAGGTCCACCACAACCTGACTGGCCCACCGTTGAGCAAGGACGTGATCTGGGCTGCTACTTTGCCAAAGCCACGTATGAACCTCCGGTAATAATTGGCAAAACCAATAAAACATTGCACTACTTTAACCGTGGTCGGGGTTGGCCAAATATGCACAGCGCTAACTCGGTCCATCTCCATCTCCACCCCAGTCGAGGAAATGCGGTATCAGAGAAAGGAGACTGAGCATTGAAAGAATAGGCGTTTCTCCGTTTTTACATATAAGCCATGCTCCAGCAATCTTCTAAGCACTGGGCGGACCAACGCGACATGTTGGTCGCGGGTGCTCGTGTACACTAGTATGTCGTCAATGTACACGAACACACTGCGGCCAGTCATGTCCCCGAAGATTTCATTCACAAATGCCTGACTAAGTCATGACTAAATATTTGTAATGTCCGGATGTTGTGCTGAATGCGGTCTTATGTTCGTCTCCTTCTCGGATACACACGAGATTGTAGGCACTTCTGAGATACAATTTCGTAAAAAAGTTAGCGCCATGCATAGACTTAATAAAGGAGGAAATGAGGGGAAGGGGGTAGGTATAACGGACTGTGATTTTATTCAATACACAATAGTCTATGCATGGACGCAGACCCCGATCTTTCTTCTTTACGAAAAAGAAACCTGAAAATGCAGGTGAAGAGGATGTACGTATGTACCCCTGTTGTAGTGATTCCGAGACGTATGTTTCCATCGCCTCGGTTTCAGCATACAACGGGGTACACATGACCCCTGGGCAGTACCGAATCTGGTAGGAGGTCTATGGCACAAACCCAGGGCTGATGTGGTGTTAATTTAGCTGCCTTAGTTTTGGAAAAAACATGGGCCAGGTCCGAATACTCAATAGGGATGGGAGTGTTGGAGGCACTGTCCGGACTTTCCACCATGGTGGCCCTCAGCAAACGTCTGCTATCCAGAGCATGGACTGATAAGGGTTTGTCAAGGGTGAGTAATAGAATGTGTAAACGTTTTACCATCATTTTAACAACGTTTTAATAAGTTCCCTGCCACCCCTGAATCTGTAAGAGCCTTAAGCGGCGTTCTACATGGGAAATCAGGGAAAACTACAGTGATTTACATCTGTGTGTTTTGCGGTGAGGAAAGAAAGGGTACCTGGGATAGTGCAAGGATGTCTGTGCCTCCGCTTCCTGGACCAGACAGGTGCAGGTGGCAAGATGCAGCATAGTGTCCCCGTCTGCCACACAAGGAACACTGCTCCGGGTGCTTCCCGGGTCTCCTCTGTGCGCCCTGGAGACATGTACGACCTATTTCCATAGTTGTGTGTTCGGATGCTGACCTGGAAGGAACGGTATAGGTGCTGCTGGTGCGCCCTTGTGCCTACAGCAGGCTGTCCAGCCAGATCGCCATGTCCACCAACTGGTCGAAGCCCAGTGTGGTGTCACGGCAAGCCAACTCCCACCGGACATCCTCCCGCAGGTGGCACCGGAAGATATTGATGAGGGCCCTCTCATTCCAACCAGATCCCACAGCCAGAGTCTGGAACTCCAGGGGGTACTCCCTCGCCGTTCTCTGGCCCTGGAATAGGTGTATGAGACGCTCGCCCATGTCCCGTCCCTCAGGAGGATGGTCGAAGATGGAACGGAACAAATGGGCGAATGCCTCGTAGTCATCAATGACCGGGTTGTTGTCTCTCCAGACCGCGTTGGCCCACTCCAACACGGATCTGGAGAGACATGAGATGAGTGCAGACACCCGGTCAAGTTACTCTTTAACATAAGAGTTGAGAAACAGTTTAATTTGATATTGCAATGATAAGGGAAATAAAATAAGTAATTTTCTCTTCGGGCCTATAAACTATGTAGAATAATATACAAGTGTATCAAAATTATTTAAAAAACTTTTTAATTTTTTTACAATTTTTTTTTGTCTTAATAACTGTCATGATATATACCTTTGTCATGTTGTTTGCATCTATATACCAATTGACAGGTGTTGTATATGGCTGCTGCAACATGATCTCTCGGAAATTTGTGACACTACCACGGACACCTAACTTTAAACTCTATGGCAGTTTCACGGAATGGCAGAAAAATCTGTGAAATAAACACAGATCCTTAACTTCTAAATCCATGGCAGTTTCACAGAATAGCATGATGACGTAGCAGAGTGTAAATAGCATAGATTTTGTAGGTTGGCAGGCTGGGGATGGTGGGTGGGCGAGTTCGAATCCATGTGGACTGACTGTATTCATCAGTTTTGCAGCTTCGAGTCTGCCTCAATAAAGTGCATGTTAAATTCCTAAGGCTTCATGATGTTGAGACGTGCAAAACTGTTTTCAACGTGTCTGCACTCATGTCATGACACTTTGTGTATAGCTTTGGCTATAAGGGGGTGGAAGGCCCATGGAGGTGTAAGCCAATTCAATGGCTTCACATAACCAGTGAGCCAGTTTGCCTTTAGACAGAGGGCCCCTGACTCCTGCAGGTCCATAACACACAAAGAGTTGTTGTGATGATCTGATGGGCGCAGTCTTAGTCACATACAAGGCCAAAGCCCTGAATGGACACAGACAATGTAATCTGTTTCATTCAGAGGAGGAGAGGAGAAAGCCTTAATTTCCAAAATCCTCAACCTGTAAGAGGTCTTAATGATTTTAGGAAAAAAAGCTGGGTTTGGTCTCAACAACACTCTCACCGTTGATAATAAGTGCGCGACCAGACGGTGAACGAAAACAGAGGAATTGGCCCATCCCTCCTGACAAGCAGAAATCGCCAACACAAACCTTAATAGTTCTGGACAATTTCCCTTCCTCCAATAGGTGTTGGACTGTGTTAACCTCACAGGTCTGAGGGTCGATGTTACGCAATGCACACCAGCTCACAAAAAGCTTACATCTGCATGCATAAATCCTAGCTGTAGAGACTGCACATGCACATTGAATTGTTTGAATAACATTCATGGGCAGTCCACTATGACGCAACCTCTCCCGTTCAGGGCCCAGACCCACAGGGGTTGGGTCAGGACAGGGGGGGGGGTGAAAAGTGTTCCTTGGGGCTGGACCATTGCGTCCTGGCGGAAAGGGACAAGCCACAGGGGTGCACAGAGCATTCCCACCATCTCCGGGAACAAGCAGCCCCTGGTCTCTCCAGGAGCCACTAGAATTAAATGTTCTTTCTCTTGCCGCACCCTCTGTATCAGGGGTGGCAGATGCCACAGAGGGAGAAAGGTGTAGAGAAGGCCCTTAGGACATCTCGATCATGCAAACGCGTCCACGCCCAGCGGAGGGTAGTTTGACTGTCTCAGAGAGAACCAAAGAGGGTACTGAGCATTTTCGCTTGAAGCGAACAGGTCCGGGTGTAGAGACCACTCATCCACATGCGGACCTACCCTCGACATGAGGTCTGCGCCCACATTCAGTTTTTCTGGAATATGGGACGCAATGAGAGACCAAATGTGTACACTGAACCCATGTCCAGAGTTTGACCGCCAGTCTGTGCAATGTAGGAGATTTCACCCTCCCTGTCGATTTATGTATGCCACCATTGTACGGTTGTCTGACCATACACGTACTTCGTGACCAACAAGTAGAGACACAAAGTGGCGAAGAACTAATAAAAACAATTTGATCTTCAATCGGTTTAAGTGTTCAGGGTGGGTTGCCACAAATCCCCCACTTACCTGTCCAGACACATGCCCCCCATCCTGACAGGGAGGCATCCGTGTAGATGGGACATCACTCTGCCCAAGGGGGCCCCTAGGCTCAGCCTGTCTGTGTCTCTCCAAAAGGCAAGGAATAGTCAGGCGACGGCGATGGTGACGGTGACGTATAGAGTCCAGTTTGAGCCTGGCAAACCATCGCTGCATTCTGCGCATGTGTAGAAGACCCAACGGTACTACCACATGTGCGGCTGACATTAGACCCAAATGTGACATGATGCGTCTCACAGACACCACCTTTTGGGGCCTGCAGCATCCCAGGAACCGAGTGAGAGAGCGAATTCGGTCCTGAGATAGGCAGGTCCTTAGCCTGGGAGAACCCCGAAGGACTTCCGGCAAATATTGATTTGCTCTGCAAGTCAGTCTGGCCAAGAGCCCATTCAAGCCCATTTCCAATTTTTCCAAATCGAGGCACCAATCACAACCGTTGAGGCGAGCTTTATATTGTAATTGGTTGAAGCAAACAATTACAACGATGGCTGCTGCAATGGAACATCGCAATATCACATGTTCGAATCAGCTATCGCGTCTGTTTTAAGCGATTTGAGCATTTTCTTTTAATTAAAAACCGAGCAAAGAACAACACTCGAAGCCTTCATATCTAAAAAAAAAGATGTTGTCGCGGTCTTGCCGACTCGACTCTGCAAAAGTCTGATATATCTAATTGCGCTGAGAGGCATTTGAGCGGCGTCCGTTGGTGACACCTCTTTGGAAATGGGCTGTAAATGAACCTTGCTAATGCATAGCCGAACGGCATCCTCCTGTAAAATGTAGGAGAATCCAATGTCTTTTGGCAATATCCACGTGAAAGTATACATCTTTCAGATGTATGCTCATGAAGAAATTGTTCTGTTGAACACATTCCAAGAGATGTTTCACTGTCAGCATGTGGAAACTTCTCTTGTCAACTGCTTCCTTTAGGGCCCGGAGGTCCAGAATTGGTCTCATCCACCCCAATTTTTTTGGGACCAGAAAGTATAGGGAGTAAAAACCCCTTCCCTCATCCCTGGGCGGAATAAGTGAAATTTAAACAGAGGGTAATACATCTATTACTGCATTGGTGTTGGTAGGCATAATGCAAGTATTCTCATCGAGGGGAAACCCCACTTTGTGGGAAATACCGGCAGTGCTGTCATAGTTCTCACCGAGTGGTGTGTGTGAGAAAGGACAGACAGGGCATGCAGAGAAAAAATATCACGATAAGAGAAGGCCTTTTATTACTGAGTTTATGGGAGAGCAACCACTCACTCATTTTATTAGGGAGGTTGCAAAAAGTGGCAGGATTACCAGTGTGTAAGGTGGGGAGGAAGTCGCCACCGCTACACTCTAATTTCACCCTATTCAGACATTAAAACACTCGTAGAGGAAACAGAGTCACACAAAGTCATGTAATTAGTATTGTGAGTGCAAAAACCGCCCATGCTGGCCCATTAAGTAGGGAAAACAGCACGCTATGAGTCAGAGGAAAAACCGAACCCATAGCATGCTCTACTATGGCAACATAGGCAGAGTTTTGAAATATTGTATTGTAAACACAAACACTGCTCGAATTATATATTATAAAACCCAGAGACCCCAACATTGTTCAGTACAGATGCCCGATACGTGCTCGTTGCCATAGTAGAGGAAGCCATGAACAGAGGCGAGGGAGACAGAAAAATGTTTAAGGAATTTATTGGTAACAATATCTCCATCCGGAACAGGGTTGTAGAGGACCAGGATAGGGTACCTCTCTGTAGAATGTCACTGTTTCTGTCTCTTATTCATTGGCAGCATGGAGGTGTTCCATCAACCTGAACGGTGCCTCTGTTGATCCGGTGCATGCTGAGGTTGTGGTGCTGGTCCCGAACCCTCGGGCTTTGGAGCAGGGCGGGGAGGCGCATCGCGTTGAGTTGGGGGTCCGTCTCTGCGGCGAGAGGAGCTTTGCTTTTGCAACCACTTCCTGTCCTCATCCTCCTTGGCAGCTCTCGCTGTTGCCTCCACCACGGACCTTCCATAAAGGGAGTCAGGGCTTTCAACAAGGAGCGCTTTTATGGTTCCTTCAGCGCCGTCGCCGACAGCCATAGGTGACGGTGTGACACCACTGAAGTCGCCATGACCCTGCCGGAACAAATAGCCATGGCTTGTGCCATCTGTAAGGCATTTCTTTTACAGACAGCCAGACAAGCCAATTGAGTTTTTTTAGAAACGCCACGAGACCTACAGATGAAACAATAGCAATTTACCAATCAAGGATAATAAAAATACACACAAAACATTTGGATAAATGCCAGAAAATTCTGCCTCCCGACACACAAATAATTCACCTCCATTTCTTCCAAGCATGTCTCTCCTCTAAAATCAGTGGTCTGAATCAGATATCCAAGTTGCCTAATTATCATTTAGTTCTAATTATCAGTTTATATTTATTTTCTGTCAAATGTCGAGCCATACAATTGTTTTTCATCATTGCACAGTAGTTAACATTGTTCATTCTTGTATTTCCATATGTGGTCATGAGTTGAGCCCTGCTTGTTTGTCTGTGAATATTACTGGTGGATTAACAGAGCAATCAGAAGAATGATTACAAGTATCAAGTGGGATGATCAAAAGTATAGGAGGTTGACGAGATCTTGTCAACACCAATTCTGGAGCTCCCCCTACTGGCGTGAACAGGATAAGGCGGTCTGGGTCCCCAGCCTATTGAAGCCACCGCTCTCCTCCCACACAGCTCTCATCAGCCACGTATTTGGAATAGCTGTGCTACTTGTTCCCTATTAAAGTAGATTCTGCTGTTTGGTAGATTGCTCATATGTCATGCTACATGTGTGAGTACTAGATATGTAGACATTCTGCATTGAAGAAAATGTTATGTACACCACTAATATGTTTATCTGAATATAGTTGAGAGCAGCGTGTTTTGATTAGCTGTTTAGCAAGTGTTATCGCTCTACTCCTGTGAATCTCAGTATTTGTATGTTGTGTGGCCTGAGTTAAGCCACCCTTTTATTTTATTCTAGAGTGAGTGCTTTGATATTCTATTTCGGTCATCTAAGTAAAACCAGCGCTCGAAGTGGGGCGGTACTTCTACATTTTACTCTTAAGCGTACCTGCACTCAGGCCCAGCTCCAGGATGAAATTAGCGGGTGGGCATTTTTCATGAATGGGGGGGCATAATTAATTAATATAGCATTTGCTGTGCTTATCGGGAAACAGAACTGGGGGGGGCACAGATTCTATCTGGGGGGGGCAATGCCCTACTTTGCCCCCCCATAGATCCGGGCCTGCCTGCCCCCACCAGGTAGCCGGTACTCAATCACACAGACAGATAAAGCGTCAGTGTCAGAGAGATTGGTAATGATCATAACGTTACATACACTACACTACCCATAGGGCACTACGTGACCTCAGATCTCTTGACGCCAAGCAGTCGGCCCACCCTATCACAAGTTCGCTTTTCCACGGACGCTAGTTCGAAAAAAATGCGCCTGCCGCCTGACATTAACAGATTTTTCAGTGCTGAAAACCTAGAAACTAAACATTTTCTCTAAAAGTAAGTGTTTTTTTGTAAGTCGTTATGTTAGCCTGGCTTCAGAAAGGTACTAAAAGAACGCGTGTTCCAGAGCCAGACACGTCAACTGAGGTCCAAGTCCAACATAAACATCAGGTACGATTCATGAGCTTCAAACTAACGTTAATTAAAACCCTTCACAGTCTCCCGACGTTCGCGATCGCGAACCGTACATGCTTGGTACCGTTGGAAAGATGAAGATCAGACGAAGATAATGTGTGCTAGCTCATCCCTGTGGATTAAACACAGCCGGAGCTATAGCGCCTAAAAGTTGGTCAAGTTTTTTAGATGGTAGCCTTTTTTACTAAACACATTACAGACAGGATGTAAAAAAATTGCTGGGATTTCAAAAACGTATAGAAATTTTGTAAGAAATGGGTGCAGCTTTTTGACGTTGACTTGGTTGTATGGCCTCCAAACTTTGCACACTGCTCCACGAGCCCCGGGGGCTTAACAGCATTAAAATGTCTTATTCATCATGGTTTACAGGCTTTAAAGTATGTATGTATGTATGTATGTATGTATGTATGTATGTATGTATGTATGTATGTATGTATGTATGTATGTATGTATGTATGTATGTATGTATGTATGTATGTATGTTAGGGCTGCTTGATTATGGAAAAAATCATAATCACGATTATTTTAGTCAATATTGAAATCACGATTATTTAAATCGATTACTTATTGACTTTGGAAATGTGCATTTGTGGATTTTGAAAAAACAGTGAATATATTCTGACGCCAGGAGTGGGTGCATTTTCTGACTTTGTTGAGGGTGACCAGCACACATCGTTTGTTTGAATGTTTGGATTTGATTAGACAGCAATGTATTTTAATTATATTTGCAAATAAGTTATTAATATTTATTATATTAAATAAATTAACACTTCTAAACGTATTTTATTTTTTGCCTGCAGGTTTTTTATGTGCGCACGATCATGGTGCTTAATTAAGTCTGCTGTAGAATCGCAAACAGCAGTTCAAACAAACTACTGAATAGAAGTAACCTGAAGCATGGCTCTACAGTCGGTAGAATAATTGTTCAAAAGTAATACATGGCTCTACACTACACCTGTGCTAATGAAACCAAGAACAGTAACGTGATTAACTGCTCAATAGTGGTGGGTCGTTATTTTCGTTGCGGTAGAGATGCGCAATCTAATACTAAAGAAAAATGTTTCAGTAAACAACGCTGCAAGGACACAAATAAAATATCCTAAACAAGACTCAAACAGACAAAGCTGATAAGCTAACTAAATAACAAACAAAATACCTGCGTTGCTGTGAGGTAAACTCATGGAGCTGCTGCAATCACCTTGCTGTAATATAAAATACTGTAGAAAGTTTAATTTTTATCATTACATTATGGAAAATAATGAACTTTATCACAATATGCTAATTTCTTGAGAAGGACCTGTATAGCCTACTGGAGTAAAAGTAAAATCCCCTCAGAAATCTGTACTTTGGTAAAATGCCTCTATTAAAATTTCAATCAATTATTAGGCAAATTGATCATTATTATAACATCATATTTAATGTAAGGCACTAGCTATCCTTTACCTATATAAAACTAATTGTTAGGCAAAACGCCAATGCAATGCTCAGGAATTTATTGCTGACTTAGGGTTGGCTTGTAAGTGTTGTGTGATTTTGTATACAGTTCTATAAGTGGTCCTCAGTTGTCTCTCTCTAAATAAATGAATGAATCATGTACAGTAGGAAATTACACATTGAAAGTGGGTAGACTATTTGCAGTTAAAATTTACCCCCATTAAAAAATGGGCTGGTGCACCATGAAACTCCCGGGCTGAAAGTGTGTCCCACTCCGCCCCTGTCAGAGAGCAACCTGGCTCCATGTCGGTTTGGGCGTAGACCATCATGCTTCAGCAGGCTGGGCCCCTCCTAGAACAGGTCAAAGTTGTTGACATAAGGGATGCTTAGGGAAGCACAGTAGCGTTTCAGCCAGGTGTAGAGGTCAAACAGTCTAGACCATCTCTCAGAACCCTTTCTGTAGGTAGGGAGAGGTCCAGAAATGATGATATGTTTTCCTGTGCCCATCAGGACGGTGATGAGAGTTTTGTAGTTTTCCTGCAATGCTACTGACCGCCTCTCTCTGATGTCGTTTGTGCCCACATGCACAATGATGTTGTTGACATTAGTGTGACAGGCGAGTATGCTTGGGAGTTTGTGCAGGATGTCACAGACCTTAGCACCAGGTAGACCTTGGAGGGGCCGCTAGGTGAAGGGGGAATGTAGAGGTCCCTGACCATGGAGCTGCCGAATACCAGGGTGGAAGTTGTTGAGTTCAGCGGAGGAGGAGATCGAGGGGGCGCCAACTTTGAGGAGGGACAAGGATTACTGGCACGGGGGCATAGCAGAGGTGGGTTTTCACAGAGCGGGCGGTACTTCTCATCATCAATGAGAATGGTGTAGCGATTCGTTGTCCTGACCGCCTGTTGCGGCGCTTGCTTGTCCGCCATGGCTCAGGCTAGTGTGGAGCTGACCAGCAGAGCGCGCTTGGTTCTCAGCAGAGGCCGCGGAGAGGAAACGGGGACAGAGATTGGATTAGTGCGTGGCGAAGTGAAAGTAGCGCAGGTCAGAGTGGAATCAGGACATCCAACATTAGCATTGGAAACAACGTTTCTATATATATAGTGTACTATAAACTTCTTCCTGTTTTCACTAGCGAACAACTCTTACTAGAACATTTGACTAGATATTACATTTCAGACACTGGAAATGCACGGCCATGTCACAAAGCTCTTCAGTATTAGCAAGGTGTACCTAATGAAGTGGCTGGTGAGTGTATACAACTGTGTTTTTGCAATGTAGAATTAAGTCACATGTATATCTTTGTCGAATGGAAAACAACAGATTGTAGGCCAGTAGTCTACTCACCATACAACAACTTGAACACTGAGAACCATGACACATATTACAGTAATCAGGTACAGAGGGCTATACTGGTGGCAGTGGTATACTGGTGCCTTATAGCTTAAGTATATTTTTTATCACTCACCTCAGCATCCAATCTACTGTAACTCAAATTAAAAGTCCACACAAACCTTTGGATATTTGTCTTTCAAAACATGGTATATTGCTTCACATGTTTCTGGAACAATTTGACGGATTGTTGACAACCCGACTCGGAACTGGTAAGAAAGGATCCTGAATATTTTGCCTGTAAAACAATAAGAACATAACTCAGTTATAGAATTCAGTATTTATGGCAGATCAGCTTATGGAAGGAATTGATGTTTATATGCGTTTTAAGCACTTTAATTTTTAATCACTGAAATAAAACATAGCATACGGGTCGAAATGAAGAGCAGTAATATAACCATCGTTAGCATGCTTACCTCTAGCCAACAAGTGCAGTGTTTATTACTGCGTTCCCCAACGGAGATGCAGTCCCGGTATATTAGTTTGTTTTCCGTGTTGAAGCTGGACTGAGAAGTTGCTTCAGGTGTCGGTTCTTTAACCAACAAAAGACAGAGGGCTTTCAATGCCAGTACAGTTTGCAAGTCTTCATCGGACATTGTTCTTGATGAGTGTGATTAAAATTACGACCATTGAGAATATAGTCTTGCCTGGTACCATACAGTTACACAACAACATCAACAACTGTTTTCTATATCCGCGTGGCTGCTTCCGGCGTCCCTTTTTTTGATCGAAGAGTACAGATTACCCCCGCCTGCCGGTATGGAGAGATTTCCTCTCACGCATGCGCACAATGTAGGTGGTGCTTGGGCGGTCGGTCGTGTCAAGGCGGTGTGTGTGTGTGTGTGTGTGTGTGTGTGTGTGTGTGTGTGTGTGTGTGTGTGTGTGTGTGAGCGAGCGAGCGAGCGAGAGAACAACTTACATGAAATATAGTATTATCAAAAAACAAGCTGTTAGAGTTTACATTTTAGATTCTTTTAGGTTTTTGACAAGTTGACCTATACTGTTTGCATCCTTTTCATCACAGGAAGAGGAGAGAGGGAGAGAGACAAAGAGCGGCAGCCCCTGGAGAGCTGAGGAGAAGAGGACAGGACAGGACAGGAGAGGAGAGAGACAGACAGGAAGGAAACAGAAATTTGTGTGTGTTTTGGTGTGAATTATGGAATAATTTGATTCAGAAAACTGGATTGGTAAAGGTGAGGCACTATGTGCTTGTGTGACGGTTCTCTATGTACCAGTCTCACTACATTGTGTATGTGGATCTGCATCTGCACATGGGGAAACCAGACTGAATCAGGATAAGCATGTCAACTTTGCAGACAGACATGAACAGCCCACAGCAATTATCAGGAGTTCTGCTCTTTTTTTATTAACTTATTTTAACTGTGATTGTATAGTGGAAATTGTTATGTTTACAAAAGTATGACAATACATAGTATCTTTCACAGTAAAATGTTAAATATAATAATATAAAACCCTCAACATCTCAGTCATTTCTCCTGTATAAAATACAATAAATGAAATAGTACAGTGTCTTTGACACCAGAATGTAGCTCCTACAGTAACATTATACATTTCACATTATAGAAATCAGCATTGAATTCTACAACAGTTACCTGCACATGGGGAAAGCAGACTTAATCAGGATAGGCATGTCAAATTCGCAGACAGAGACATGAACATCCGTACATATTAAGTCACAATGGAGGAATAGCATTAGGAGTAATGCAAAACAAGCAGAATAACAAGCAGAATAATGTAACGATTAATGTAATGTACATGTAATGTACGGTTACAAGCTTTTAGTAAGGACAGAGTCTGTTCGCATAGACTAGGACCTTAATTATACAATCTATGACTAGGACGCATTTCCTCAGCTGAACGAAGGTCGGCGAAGCTATTAGCAATAGCGACAGTCTCTTGATGTTAGCCGCCTTCCGTGTGGCCTTGATGGTAAAAGGTTAGATTCGGGAAAGGAGCGTTGTGTAAAATTACTTAGCGGCCAGTTAAGCTTTAAAGGAGAGTTTTCGCGCCTGGAAGAAGAGCAAGCTCGCCTTATCACAGACCCGCATCTGCAACTTAGAGAACGTTATCTTGTGAGTTAATATTGAAGTTAGAATTCCCTGCCATCCAGACACAATCTCAGCGATTCACTCTGGTTTATCCTGCTGCACACCATTCTGAATATTCTGTCTTCACAGACTTTTGCTCATTGCTTTACACCAGAAACTGGGGTATGGTTTATTTTTCCCTATTTTGACCGTGGATTAGGAACAATTTACCATGGACTTGAAGCTGCACCTTTGGAGGGACAGTGAGTGTAAACAAAAGTATCGAATTATAAAAAATGGCTCATATTACCCCACTCTCGCCTGTGTCATTTCTGAATGTGGCTGGTCTCACTTGCCACAACTAATGAAATGGGTGGGTTTGCATATTGGGTCGAAGTTCAGGGAGCGTGGTCACATTACAGGAAATTCTCATATGAGCCATAGAAGTAGTACTGCTTTTTAAACCTTAAATGGCAACATATTTTGAACAATAAGTGCCAGCAGGGCAACTGTTATCCCAATTAAAAAATCATGGCAATAACCTTTGGTGAAAAAGTAATACTTTTGAAATTAACTTTGGCAAGAGCAGTAAATGGTTTAAAGTCCACCAAAAAAGCCAATCTTTTTTAATATAATTTATCATGTCAATTTGTTGTGTTAAAAAAACGAAATATAAACTGCTCAAAAAAATTAAGGGAACACTCAAATCACACATCGGGTCTTGATGTATGAAACATATTAAAGATCCAAATCTTTACTGTGCATTGTGTAATTCGTTGAGAACTGGATCAGGGCATCAGTGAGCTCCTGTACAGTCTGTGGTGTTACTTTGCAGTGTCGGATGCATGAATAGTACAGGAACTGCCTACACGCTCTGGACATAAGGCCTATATAAGGTCTGATGATGGGTCTGAGGATTTCATCTCGGCACCTAACAGCGGTCAGGGTACCAATGGCTAGCATGTGGATGTCTGTGCAACTCTCCAAGGATATGCCTTACCAGACCATCATTGACCCACCGCCAAACTGGTCATGCTAGATGTTTCAGGCAGCAAAGCATTCACCATGGCGTCTCTACACTCTCACATCTGTCACGTGATCAGTGTGAACCAGCTCTCATCTAAGCGAAGAACGGGGCACCAATAGTGGACCTGCCAATTCTGGTGTTCTCTGGCGAATGCCAATTGAGCATGTATGATGCTGGGCTGTGAGCACAGGTCCAACTAGAAGAGGTTGGGCCCTTATGCTACACTAATGGAGTTCAATCAATCAAATTGTCATCACAATGTGCTTTGAAAGATACCTGGCCTAAAACACACAAGAGCAAACAACAACAAGTGTTGCACAGTGGCTAGGATTATTCCCTAGTAGGTGGAATTAGGAAGAAACCTAGGGAGGCAAGACTCAAGTGGGTGGTCAGTCCACTTCTGGCTGTACCAGGTGGGGAATCTGAGGGTACACAGCCCATTGTATTATGGTCACATGGTTTGGGTTCTCCTAGGATCAACTACTCATCAGAATAATTTGAGTGGGCGTATCTTGGTTCTAGTACCTCGGTACAACTCTGACCCCCCCAAAAAATATATAAATTGTCTCTTGTTCCTGTCACATATCAATGAAACTTAAGTGGGGACTGAGAGAGGATAGAATGACCCTAGTCCCCCAGCACATAAACTATTGCAGCATAACATCTGGGGACTGAGACTGGGCTGCACAAAACCTCATGCATGAGCAAACAGGCGTGATTCCGACCCACCCACATTTTCAAGACCACACCACCAAAGGAAAACCAACAGAACGCAACCACAATGAAGAGGGTTGAGTATAGTCCACACAGTGTATTCCCAACCCACAAGTTTAGGGTATCCCACAACATGAGCAGGTCAGTGACTTGGCCCCTGAGTGGTGATGGAGCGAGGATATCCCAGTGGAGAGAGGAGAGCCTTACCAGGTAAGCCAGCATGGGTGGTTCATCAAACAGTGCCACTGTACACCCCCTGGGCCAGACTACACTATATCATAGAACTTACTGAAGAGATGAGTCTTGAGTATAGACTTAAATGTTGAGACTGTATCTTTCACATGGGCTGGCAGATCATTCCACACAATTGGAGCTCTAAATAAGAAAGCCCTTCCTCCAGCTGTTTGTTTACAAATTCTAGGAACAGTAAGGAGGCCTGCATATGGTGAACATACGCGTAGGTATGTAAGGCAGCACCAAATCAGACAGATAAGTACGGGAAAGTCCATGCAGTGCTTTGTAGGTAAAACTTAAAAATCAGCACTAGCCTTAATGGGCAGCCAGTGTGGAGAGACTGTAATAAAATATAAACAGGCAGTTTTGCATTTTGCAGCACTGATTCATGGTTGTTACACAGAAACTACCAGAAGCATTTCCAAGTAATCTCTGCACCTTTGAATGATTTGTTTAATCTAATATTATTATGTAATAAAATAGAAACAGGTGGTTTTGCATTTTGCAGCACCGATTCATGGTTATTACACAGAAACTACCAGAAGTGTTTCCAGGTAACAAGTCACAAGATTAAACATATAGGGCCCTATTTTAACGATCTGAAACGCAATTATCAAACGCGAAAGGCAAGTTACATTGTGGGAGGGTCCCGAGCGCTGTTGCTATTTTACCGGCGGGATAAATGATTCTTGCGCCCAACGCATATCTAAAATGTGTAGGTCTAAAGTACCTTCATTAGTCATAGGTGTGGTTTGGGCGTAATGTGCAATAAACCAATCAGATCGTCATCTCACATTCCCTTTAAGAGCAGGCGCGCTTGTTCCATGGCGGATTGCTATTATAACGGCGATTTTCTATTGATTTTTCTTTTTACAAAATGTAAATAAAGAAATGTCACAAGACATAGCCTACTTTCCGATGTTTTGGATTCACTCTCACCGAATCACGAGGTTATGAATGCATGGTAATATTTTTGCAATGTAGTCTAACATTAGACCGAGATTACTATTCTGTCAAATAAGCTTTCCACTCCCGTTCTACATTTCTGGGCATTTAAGTGGCTGGCACGCATTTAAACATCACATCTCCGGAATTCCTCTAATATTTCCTAATTAATGTCATCAACACATCCATGATTCATGGAAATGTTGCATAAAATACAATAAGCCACAAAGAATGCTGCGACTTGAGTAGTGTACCTGTTCTATCCAAACACCTGACGCGCATTTTCAGTGTGCCAAATGTTCGTTCAATTAGGCTACACTGCGTGTTTGTGTGTGTTTTTGATT
>JACXGM010010926.1:0-25658 GCA_016801145.1 Umbra pygmaea | reverse complement strand
GGGGATTTAAATGACGCGGGACGTCCAAGCTCCTCCGTTCCTCCGCTCGCCATGACCATGCTGTGAGCGGACTGAACATGCGCAAAACTTTTTTATTTCAGTAATCAATCCGCGGATCACGTGTGTCCCGAACCGAAGATATTGATCCGAACGGATCACGGATCAATGACGATCCGTTGCACCACTAATCAATACTTTGTTATATACCCTTTGTTGACAATGACAGAGGTCAAACGTTTTCTGTAAGTCTTCAAAAGGTTTTCACACACTGTTGCTGGTATTTTGGCCCATTCCTCCATGCAGATCTTTAGAACAGTGATGATTTGGGGCTGTCGCTGGGCAACACGGACTTTCAAATCCAAAGATTTTCTATGGGGTTGAGATCTGGTGACTAGCTAGGCCACTCCAGGATCTTGAAATGCTTCTTACGAAGCCACTCCTTCGTTGCCCGGGCGGTGTGTTTGGGATCATTGTCATGCTGAAAGACCCAGCCACATTTCATCTTCAATGCCATTGTTGATGGAAGGAGGTTTTCACTCAATCTCACGATACATGGCCCCATTCATTCTTTCCTTTACACGGATCAGTCGCCCTGGTCCTTTTGCAGAAAAACAGGCCTAAAGCATGATGTTTCCACCCCCATGCTTCACAGTAGGTATGGTGTTCTTTGGATGCAACTCAGCATTCTTTCTCCTCCAAACACAACGAGTTGAGTTTTTACCAAAAAGTATTATTTTGGTTTCGTCTGACCATAAGATATTTTCCCAATCCTCTTCTGGATCATCCAAATGCACTCTAGCAAACCTCAGATGGGCCTGGACATGTACTGGCTTAAGCAGGGGGACACGTTTAGCACTGCAGAATTTGAGTCCCTGGCAGCGTAGTGTGTTACTGATGGTAGCCTTTGTTACTTTGGTCCCAGCTCTCTGCAGGTCATTCACTAGGTCCCCCCTAGTGTGGTTCTGGGATTTTTGCTTACCGTTCTTGTGATAATTTTGACCCCACGGGGTGAGATCTTGCGTGGAGCCCCGGATCGAGGGAGATTATCAGTGGTTTTGTATGTCTTCCAATTCTTATAATTGCTCCCACAGTTGGTTTCTTCACACCAAGCTGCTTACCTAATGCAGATTCAGTCTTCCCAGCCTGGTGCAGGTCTACAGTTTTGTTTCTGGTGTCCTTTGACAGCTTTTTGGTCTTCGCCATAGTGGAGTTTGGAGTGTGAATGTTTAATGTTTTGGACAGGTGTCTTTTATACTGATAACAAGTTCAAACAGGACACCAAAGCGGACAGAGGAGCCTCTTAAAGAAGAAGGTACAGTTCTGTGAGAGCCAGACATCTTGCTTGTTTGTAGGTGACCAAATACTTATTTTCCACTGTAATTTACCAATAAATTCATAAAAAATCCTACAATTTGATTTTCTTGATTTTTTTTCTCATTTTGTCTCTCATAGTTGAAGAAAAGTACAGGCCTCCTCCTTTTTAAGTGGGAGAACTTGCACAATTGGTGGCTGACTAAATACTTTTATGCCCCACTGTACATATAGTCATTTAGTCACTAGTGATAATTTAACTGAAACTTCTGCACATTATCATTCGTTAACTACTACTATTGTATTGATTTAGAATATGATTGATATTATATCGGTGTAACTTAGTGTTGTCATTATACACCACAGTATGATTTAGAGGGTATTGTTTACATGTACAGACTGTATATACCTGCATTGCTGAGCCATGGCAAAATATTTTAACTGTACATGCAGATACATCTGACAAACAAAATTTTAAACTTGAATGTCAGATGTTATAATGTTAGGCTAGAACAGTGACCTAAAACGTGTTTCTAACTTTTTTACTCCAGGGACCCTAGTTTACTTGTTATAGATTTTGCGTCTTAACACTTTCCCCATTTTTGGGCAAAGGACATTTTATACAATCTGTGACTAATAATTTGATCACGTTTAGTAAGCAGTCCATGAATTATGGAGGGCCCTGTGTAATATTAAAGCTACAGGTTTTAGGTGACTGTGTACTAATTGAGGCAATGTAATAACAAGTGGTCAGAGGTGGATATTTACTTGAGTAAAAGTACTTTTCTGAGTAACTCTGAGTTCAAAAGTTTTGGTAAGTCCCTTCTTAAGACCAAATTGATCAGGTAAAGGGAGTTCATATGTTAACAGTAACCTATAAAACAATGAGAAAGAGTAAAGGAAATATCAATCATGGTCACCGGTAAGAAGTGAACTTCTATACCTGATCAATTTGGACTTCCCAAAATTTGTGAACTCAGAGTTACTCAAAGTTACTTTTACTCAGTACTTTGTCCACCTCTGCAAGTGGTCAACAGATTTGTATGAGGGCCACAAAGTGACACAGTGGTGAAAGGCACACACTCTTTCAAAGCAACCAGTTGACCACCAGAATGGCACAGTTTCTGAACTCCTGAAAACAAAAATGTTTCCTGAAAACTACAGATGCAACTCTTCATCTGTCCTACAGCCTGTCTCCCCGTCTTCACACTACAAACCAGTTACCGCTCCTGAACCTGCTCCAGTTCCAGATTGTGTTCCTGTTCCATCCCAGGAGCCCACATCTCCTGTGATAACAGAGTCCTCCAGAACAAAGCAGGTCCAGCAGAGAGAGCCACCTAGGTCGCTATCTATCGAGGAGGTGAATGACCGCTTTGCACATTTCACATTTCAAGAGAACTATTACTGTCATCGTCATTATTGTTGAAGTATAACGCTATTATTCGGTCCCATCTCAGATGCGGAGGTGTATGCCCGCATTTCCTACATATGTTGAAGGTGAGTTTCTCAGCGGTTGGGGAATATTAGTGAGAAAACAACAGTGTGTTATTAGTGATTAAGCTGTGGAATGAAGAGATTCAACATCCTTACTGATGTCCTCAGTTCCAGGACCATGTGACCCAGAGGACCTGATTGATGGCATCATTTTTGCGGCCAGCTACTTAGGCTCCACCCACTTGCTGTCAGAGCGAACACCCAGTAAGAGTGCCCGCATGCAGCAGGCACAGGAGGCCATGAGTCGTGTCAGGGTGAGGTCCCACACTAGGGTTGTGGCAGTTAGGAGTCAATTATCTTTTCTCATGGTCACCTTTTTTAAGTCATCACTGATAAGGCAGACTTTAGAGATAATCTTTGTGTACTTAATTACATATAAATTAGCCCTTGACATTTCTACTGAATAATTATTAATAGATCTGCCAAACACATTTATTTCATGTTCATAAACAAGCCTTGAATTATGCCTAGGGTAATTGTTAGTCTGTTGTTAACACATTAAGTCGGTTTATTTCTTCAGGCAGGCTCATGTCACTTTCATAAAGGGGTAACTTTGAATGTTGGCTTTCTAACCTCCAGGCCAGTAACTTTAGTAGATAGACAGCTAAAATCACAAACTGCCCACACAAAAAGCAGGTTGCACACACACACAGCCTATGGCCCTAATACTTCACAATATCCCATATGGGATGGCCAGTATTCTTTTAGCCAATCCAGTGCCATCTTTGTCCTTCATCTTTGCTGCGCACTGACTTGGCTCTCTGTTTTTCCATCTCCTTCTCTACTGCTTTTGCTATTCGATACGGCAGACCGCTCAAAAGCAAGCTAAGAACAGAAAGAAGGTACCGTGACAGTATTAAAAAAAATTCTAATGAATGTTCTGTGTCTTAATTATTATACATCATATTTTGTTTGAGCTAGTGGATATTGTTTGTTGAGGTAGTGGATATTGTTTGTTGAGGTAGTGGATATTGTTTGTTGAGGTAGTGGATATTGTTTGTTGAGGTAGTGGATATTGTTTGTTGAGGTAGTGGATATTGTTTGTTGAGGTAGTGAATAATGTCTGTTGAGGTAGTGGATAATGTCTGTTGAGGTAGTGGATAATGTCTGTTGAGGTAGTGGATAATGTCTGTTGAGGTAGTGGATAATGTCTGTTGAGGTAGTGAATAATGTCTTGTTGAAATGCTGCTCTACTCTCTCCTGAAATGTGCAGACTGAGTGTGAGGTTCCTTCCTCTGCTGAAGTGGATCTCTTCATGTCTACACAGAGGATCAAAGTGCTCAACGCAGACACCCAGGTACATATGGTGTACTCTTTACCTCAACATGTACTCACTCAAGGACAGCAAACACAAGAGGATATGTGGTAGGATCACCCTTAGTGATACACATGAGATATTATTTCTATCAAGTTTCTTGCATCATTTCCAACCCCATTTAATTTTTTATTTTTATTTTACTATTATTGCTACCCTTATTACCCCCATCCTAACCATTGTTTGCCATTTGAAGATTCCAAAATCATCCCACTTTCTATTTACCACCTATTTCCAAATGTGCTCATTCACAACAACTATGAACCTACATGCATTTTACCTCTTTTGTTATTAGGCCCATCCTTCAGTTTGATTTATCCATTTCCATCTCTCTATATTAGCCCTAGCCAAATTGTGTTTCTTTTTGCCATATATTTTCATCTGTACTGTGATGCTTCACTTAAGTATGAAAATAGATGAAAATCTATTCTCATTGATTTCACTAGTTTTGAATGAAAGATTAACATTTTCGCCAAAATAATTATTATATTATTGTTCAATTGGCTTTGATTTCAAGTCACCCAGTATTGCTATCTGTGAAGTTAGTTCTAGGCAAATGTTGCAATTCTTTTGCTGTTCCTGCACCGGTGACCAAAAACATGCTACATACAGACAATACCAAAACAACTGATCTATAGACTCAGCCTCCTCACAGCAAATTCAGCAGAGCTGTGAGGATTGTATCCCCCATATATATAAGTTTGTATTCGTTGCCAGAATTCTGTATAATAATTCAAATTGAAACATCCTACGTTTTGAGTCTGGTGTTGTTTTGCGTGTTAAATCAAAAACCCAATGCCATGGAATCGGTACGTCACAAATCTTTTCCAGCTATTTTGTATGGCAAATATTTCCTTTTTTTTGTCCTTAAATGAAATTGGTATATTTCCTTATTTGTAGGAAACAAATGTCCGCAACTCAGAAATGCTCCTGTGTAATTTTAATAAGAACGCACAGACAGACAACGTTTCGATCCTGCAAGGATCTTCGTCAGGTCAATCACTCATTTCTGAGTTGCGGACATTTGTTTTCTAAATATATTTTGACTTTTCTGTCCTGCACCAACACAGGTGGATGTGCAATATTCTTTATATCTATATTTCCTTATTTATCAGTATTTTCTTTAACCACTTGTGATTTTTATTGCAGGGTTGACAGACAAGTTATTTTATTTTCTCCTCCTCCATTTGCCTCTTCCATTTACAGTACGTGGTAATGCCACCATTTTCCTTTTTTAAAAATTCTATCAAAGAATACAGGTTTTTATCAATGAATATATTTAAGTTCAACCACAACATATGCTGTAATATTTGTTCTGTGGTTTCCAGTGGATTAAATTGAAATTGCAACCAACTTTCTATAGCCTGTTTAAAAAAACAGAACTTAGAAATGATTTCATTTTCAAATAGCCACCTTGTGTGCAGTTGTGATCTGAATAAATGGAAAAAGACCATTTTGGATTGAAGTATATGTTTTGTATGACCGATGCCTTTAATGAAAGGTCCAGTGCTTTAAGGTTCAATAATTTCTGGCAATTGTATTCATATTCATTATATAGATTGTCTGGCTTGCCATTACAAATAAAATGAAATATTTTTTGCTCATATAATTTAAACAATGTGTCACTGTGTGTAGACAATACCATAAGCAGATAGGTATACTGTGATATAACCAGAGAGTTAATCAGGGTGATCTTTCCACAAATAGACAGGTGCTGTCCTTTCCAAGGTAGCAGCACCTTATTTATTTTTGCTAGCTTTCTGCAGAAAAATGTAATACAACCAGATCTTTCTTTCAGTATATGAATGCCAAGTATGTCCACATCCCCGTTGGCCCATTTTATTGGAAAATAATGGTAATATAAAAGTGAAATCTTTCAATGCTCCAATACATAATATAGTACACTCTCAAAATGTGACTTTAATCCAGAGATGGTTGAGAACATATCAAGATCCTCAATGAGGATGTGTAGGGATTCCGATTGTGGCTGTAAAAGAAAACATTAATCATCCGCATACAATGACACTTTTGTTTTTAAGCCATTGATTTCCAATCCCTTAATCTTATGGTTATTTCTAATTTTAATAGCCAACATTTCAGTTGCAATAATAAAAACATAAGCCAATAGTGGACACCCTTGTTTCACTCCTCTTGACAGTTTAAAATCTTGCGAGATGTAGCCGTTATTTACTATTTTACATCTAGGGTTTCTATATATAACTTTAAACCACTTTATAATTGACTCCCCAAAATTGAAATATTCTAGGCATTTATATACAAAGTCCAATCTTACCTTATCAAAGGCCTTTTCAAAATCCGCTATGAACACTAGGCCAGGTGACCTACGTACAGTTTTGTTCGAAATAATAGCAGTGTGTTCAAAAATGTGAGTGATGACAATCCTTATAGCTTTTATTTCCATACACGCAAATGCAATGGGAACACTGCACAGTCTATTCCAAATGAAAACATGAAGACAAATCTATCAAATTTGTTATTTCTTTACAGAAAGTGAAGAAAAAGGAATATTAGGCTGTTAAAAAAAATAGCAGTGTCTGCATTTGTTTTTACAAACTCAAAACATTCACTGTATAAACTGAAAAATGCTTTATACATGTAGCACTATAACCAGCTTGTAGAACATTTTCTGCATTTTACTTAAATTTCTGCAGCGCAACACTGCAATGTAAGAGGCCTCCAATTTTGCATGGATCCTGTTTCAATAGCTAATAGCTAATAATGGTTCTCTTAGTATGTTAAAAAAGTTTTGGTACACCTCAACAGGAATGCCATCCAGCCCTGGGGTTTTCCCAAGAATTTCCTCCTCCTGTGAATATGTCCTTCGAATGAGTCTCTCTGTACAGAAGTTAATTTTACATTATTGTCAGGAAAAAAGTCCCTACAGGTAATTTCTTTGCTGGCGATTCATAAATTACACTGTCATTATCGACTAGTTTCAGCATATTTTTCTTGAAGATTAAAAAAAAGATCTTTACATTTTTCTCCATATTCCATCCAGTTTGCTTTATTTTTACAACATATTAGATTTGATCTTTCTTGTATAAGTTTCTCCATTTCTTTTTGTTTAACCTCCAACTTAAGTCTGAATCTCTATGGTACAGTTCTCCTTGCTATCAATCTGTACCATTTATTCCTACAATTCCTTCAGATAACTTTGACTCTTTTAGAAGAATACTGTGTTGCATGGTCTCTAAAGGCGCATTTAAAATCATCCCACAAAATAAGAGGGTCTGCTGTACCTATGTTATGCTGGTTATGAATTCCTTTGTCCTTGCTAAAAAATAAATTATCCTCCAATAAACTTTGATTGAATTTCTAATATTCTCCCCCATGAGGAAATTCTGTAAGATTAATATAAATGCCAATTACAAAAGGGTTTAATAAGGTTTGACCTTATTATTTCCCCTATTAGCACTTTCTTAATTTAGTCAAAAGAGAAAATGACATCAGAAAATAGTCAAGACTGCTAGTGTGGTTAAGCCTCTGCCATGTGTATCTTATTAGTCCAGGGTATTTAAGCCTCAATATATCCACAAGTTCCAGTATATCCATGCCTCTCATTATTTCTTTAAGTGTTAGAGAGTGATAGTCTGCAGTGCGATTACGATCCAAATGTGTATTCAAAACTGTATTAATATTCCTGAACATAATTAGTCTTCTTGCTGCTTTTAGGGTTAGTAGTTTCATATATATTTTCAAAAAAAAGCGAGTCGTCATTATTTGGACCATATAGGTTAATAAGCCATGTCTGCTTCCGATCAATTACCATTTTTAATATTATCAATTACCATTAGGATCTACCAATATACTTTGTACATCTATTCCAAAATTGCTGTTAATCAATATCATCACCACATTTGAATTTCTTTGCCCATCAGAAAAATAGATTTCTCCATCTCATTTTTTCCACAATACTTAATTTGCTGATGTTGAGTGTGTTTCCTATAAACAGTAAATATTGTAATCCTTTTCTTTTAGCCAGGCAAGTACTGCTCCTTTTATTATCGCCCAATCCATTACAGTTAAAGCTGGCTACACTTAATTCATCCATTACCATAATAAGGCAGACATTTCAGTTCCATTTATCATGAAATTATTTTGTACATGTACCATTAAAATGCAATATGAGTATAGCACATAAGTAATTCTGCTACATGTACATGATATTTCCATTACTACTATGTAAGCTAACTGTTTTTCCATATTTTCCTATCCGCTAAAACCTCTATTATATGAATAATTACCACTCCATTTTAATTGTGCCTGAAGCTTCAAAAACACCTATTTTTATTTCCTTATTCTTCTATTCATATTAGTGATATATTCTGTTTATGTTTAATATTAATATCTACTATCAAAGATATATCATTACTATATTACATTCAAATACATAATTATTATTTATTTAACCATTAGTATGTTTCGTCTTGTGCAACTCTATTATTTGCCTGCTATCAAAAAGGCAATGTGTTAATTGATCATGGTGTGGTTGCAGAAAGGTGTTTAATAAAAGCCTTCTAAACTTTGTCGTTTGCATTTCCCCTTTTTTTTTATGTATCAATCCCTATAAAGAAATTCATTGTAAACCAGAATTCAAAATAATGTCAGGTTATCATTATTTTCCTACAGTGTGAAAAGGCCTTAAAATAAGACAGGGATTTTGTATTTTACAGGTCCATCTCTGTAGTGTTTGCAACACACTGTTGTCATTAAAGGTACCTCACAAGTAGTCGGTGCTACCCCTCACACCTAAAATAGAGTACAGACAAACATCACCACGTCCTTATTGTGTCCCATCAGGAGTCCATGATGGACCTGCCTCTGAGGACCATCTCCTACATTGCTGACATCGGCAGCATGGTGGTTCTGATGGCCAGAGGGAAGATGGTTCGCTCCAGGAGTGCTCAGGAACATCTGAACCAACCTGCCGACCAATCCGTGCACACCAACAGCCCTGCCCATGATGAATGCCGCCAATACAAAATGGTCTGCCACGTTTTCGAGTCAGAGGATGTAAGTTTGTGCGTGTTTTGTATCGGTGTATATTAATGTTTGCAAATGTTCTGTTTGACTGTAACTGTGTGGATGAAGGAACTCAATCAAACGTAGTTTTTGCCTATTCTCATATTCTTCCAATCTGTGTTTGATGCCCCTCTGTGTCCAGGCTCAGCTCATTGCCCAATCCATCGGCCAGGCCTTCAGTGTGGCCTACCAGGAGTTCCTACGGGCCAATGGCATCGACCCAGAGGACCTGAGTCAGAGGGAGTACAGCGACCTGCTCAACACTCAGGACATGTACAACGATGACCTCATCCATTTCTCCAAATCAGAGAACTGTAGGGATGTGAGTCAACCACCAGGTGGCAGAGAATCTCAATTAGCTTTGTTTTAGTCAAATAAAGGTTAAACAATTGTTGGAGTTGCAGAGCTGCATGGTTAGGGGGAGAAAAATGGGGAGAAAATAAAGGGTTTAACTTTATTTGGATAGTCAAGATTACTATCTGTAGATGCTCTTCAGATATATACTTGATAATAAACTATAAAGACATGAACTTAATGATTGCTAAGGTTATGGTAAGGGTTTGAGTCAGGATAATGTTTAAGGCTAAATTGAGGGGTAGTTGATAATTTTTAATAGTCTGTAAAGCATCTACAGATTGAAATAAAGTCCCGCTTAGTTGGTAGAGTACGGAGTTTACAAGGCAGTTCGATTCCTGCAGTGGCCCAGTATGGGGAAAGCACAGACATTCAGCTGAATGTTTCTTTTTAAGTTGCGTTGAACATTGGCCTGTTTTGTGTATCCTACCTCAGGTTTACATCGAGAAACAGAGAGGCGAAATGCTGGGCGTGGTCATAGTGGAGTCGGGCTGGGGCTCCATCTTACCCACCGTCATCATCGCTGGCATGATGCACTCTGGGCCGGCAGAGAAGTCGGGTCGACTCAACATTGGCGATCAGATCATGACCATCAATGGAACGAGTCTGGTTGGACTACCCCTCTCCACCTGTCAAAGTATCATCAAGGTCAGACACTCTTTGCGCTTCTGTGTTTCAGTGTTGTTTTGTTCCACTGTACCAAGGCTTTCAGCCAATAAGCATTCAAAGTTTGAACCAAATGGTTTATAATTCATTAACGATTTAAAAATGGCGATTGTAAGGCATGAATACAGCACTTAGCCATGGTTTATTATTATTATTTTTATAATATTAGCAATATACCACAAACCCACAGGATGCTTTATTGCTATTATGAAATGCTGGCACTCTAAAATGCACAACATATCATCATCCAAACCTATTTGGACCATCGGGGGTTTATTTATTCAATGGATTCTGCTGTGATTGTCCCAGCATAAGGCACAAATTACAAAGATGCTAACATAATTGTGTTTGTCATAGTTATGCATTACTGAGCTACAACTTAATTCAGGATGGAACCATGGCATTTCCATGATCCATTTCTATACTGTGGTATAAAGTCTTCGATAGTATTATATTATTAATGAGCAAAGGTTACCATCATACTGTGATCCAAAACTGAAACCATGGTTTAGATCTACTTCATAACATTATAATTGACACATTATTATGGTTGTTTTGTTTCAGATAATACCAATGGTTATGTGGATGTTGAAAGGGCCTTTTCAAGTGCAATAGCGACTCTGATTCAACACTACTTCAAATGACATAAAATATTATGTTTAGGGTCAAAGAGGGTCTCAGCTTTTGTCTGTTGAAGTTACAGGGAGAATCCAGTCTTGTGAACATACAATAAGCACTCTATACTATAGAACTTACTCTTTTCCAGTGATTAAATAGGCTAGCCATGTAAAGTACCATAAGTTATTCAATAATAAATGACAGATCAAGAATTAATAATGCCAACCAATGGTTTGAATTAAAAGATGAATGTAAAGAATGCTATTAATGACTCCCTCCATTATCTTAGCTTTGATAGTTTCCTTCATTTGAGTAGATGGGAGACATGTACAGTATCCCACAAAAGTGCGTACACCCCTCACATTTTTGTAGATTTATGATTATAACTTTTCATGTGACAACACTGAAGAAATTACACTTTGCCACAATGTAAAGTAGTGAGTGTACACCTTGTATAACAGTGTATATTTGCTGTCCTCTCAAAATAACACACAGCCATCAAGGTCTAAACCGCTGGCAACAAAAGTGAGTACACCCCTAAGTGAAAATGTCCAAATTGGCCCCAGTGTCAATATTTTGTGTGGCCACATTTGTTTTCCAGTACTGCCTTAACCCTCTTGGGCAGGGAGTTCACCAGAGCTTCACACGTTGCCAATGGAGTCCTCTTCCACACCTCCATTATGACATCACAGAGCTGGTGGATGTTCGAGACCTTGCCATTCTTCACCTTCTGTTTGAGGATGCCTCACAGATGCTCAATAGGGTTTAGGTCTGGAGACATGCTTGGCCAGTCCATCACCTTTACCCTCATCTTCTTTAGCAAAGCAGTGGTCATCTTTGTGGTGTGTTTGGGGTCATTACTGCTCTGTGGCCCAGTCTCCGAAGGGAGGGGATCATGCTCTGCTTCATTATTATAATTATAATTATGTCACAGTACATGTTGGCATTCAGGGTCCCCTCAATGAACTGTAGCTCTTCAGCGCTGGCAGCAGGCCCAGACCATGACACTCCCACTACCATGCTTGAATGTAGGCAAGACATACTTGTCTTTGTGCTCCTCAACTGGTTGCTGCCGCACACGCTTGACACCATCTGAACCAAATAAGTTTTTCTAGATCTCCAGTAGTCTATGTCCTTGTCTTCAGCAAACTGTTTGCAGGCTTTTTTGTGCATCATCTTTAGAAGAGGCTTCCTTCTGGGACGACAGCCATGCAGACCAATTTGAAGCAGTGTGCAGCGTATGGTCTGAGCACTGACAGGCTGACCCCCACCTCTTTAACCTCTGCAGCAATGCTGGAAGCACTCATATGTCTATTTCCCAAAGACAACCTCTGGATATGACACTGAGCATGTGCACTCAACTTCTTTGGTCGACCATGGCGAGGCCTGTTCTGAGTGGAACCTGTCCTGTTAAACCGCTGTATGGTCTTGGCCACCATGCTCTGCAGCCCATTTTTAGGGCCTTGTCAATATTCTTATAGCCTAGGCCATCTTTATGTAGTGCAACAATTCTTTTTTCAGATCCTCAGAGAGTTATTTGCCATGAGGTGCCATTTTGAAATTCCAGTGACCAGTATGAGGGAGTGTGAGATCGATAACACCAAATGTAACACACCTGCTACTCATTCACACCTGAGACCTTGTAACACTAATGAGTCACATGACCCTGGGAAGGGGAAATGGCTAATTGGACCCAGCGGTTTAGACCCTACTGGCTGTCTGAGTTATTTTGAGGATACAACAAATTTACCCGGTAATAGAAGCTATACACTCACTTCTTTACATTGTAGCCAAGTGTCATTTCTTGTCACATGAAAAGTTAAAATCATATATTTACAAAAATTGTGAACTTTCGGCATTGATTTTGATAATTGCAAACATCTGATTGTTGTGTAAGGATAGTGAGCACCTGAAGCCATTATTTATCACACAGTTGTTTGGCACCATTTTAAACCATATTGAAATCACCCAAATGGCCCTGATCAGTAGTCAAGTTAAAGCAAAAACAAAATCAGCATATTATCATCTTAAAAATATCTCAAGAATTAGATGCTTTGTTTCCAGACAAGACTTAGAGAAACTTGTTCATGCTTTCATCACCAGCAGGGTGGATTATTGTAATGGCCTCCTCACTGGTCTTCCCAAAAAGACCATAAGACAGCTACAGTCCTCAGGTCTCTACACTGGCTCCCAGTCACATTTAGGATAGACTTTAAAGTATTACTACTGGTATATAAATCACTCAATGGCCTAGGACCTCAATAGAGTGCAGATATGCTCATTGAATATAAACCCAACAGACCACTCAGATCATCAGGATTACATCAGCTAGAGATACCAAGGATTCACTCAAAATGCTGAAAATCTGCTTTTAGCTACTATGCCAGCCGCAGCTGGAACCAGCTCCTAGAAGAGATCAGATGTGCTCCAACAGTAGTCACCTTTAAATCCAGACTCAAAACACATCTGTTTAGCTACGCATTTACTGAATGAACACTGTGCTAGTCCGAACTTATTGCACTATATTTTATATGGTTCGTTTAGTCTCTTTTATTTCTTAAACTGTACTATTTTTCTAATGTTTTAAATGTTTATGTTTTCCTGTTCATGTAAAGCACCTTGAATTGCCATTGTGTATGAAATGTGCTATATAAATAAACTTGCCTTGATCAAAGTTAGCATATCCTTGAACATTTGGCCTTGTTAGACACACAAGGTGACACACAGGTTAAAATGGCAATTAAAGGTTAATTTCCCACACCTGTGGCACTTTATATTGCAATTAGTGTCTGTGTAGAAATAGTCAATGTGTTTGTTAGCTCTCACGCGGATGCACTGAGCAAGCTAGATTCTGAGCCATTGGGAGCAGAAACGAACACTAATTTGGAGTGACGAGACCAAAGTAGAGCTTTATGGTCACAACCATAAGCACTATGTTTGGAGAGGGGTCAACAAGGCCTATAGTGAAAAAAATACCATCCCCACTGTGAAACATGGTGGTGGCTCACTGATGATTTGGGGGTTTGTGAGCTCTAAAGTAATGGGGAACCTTGTGAAACTTGATGGCAAGATAAAAGCAGCATGTTATTGGACAATACTGGCAGACAATTTGCATTCTTCTACATGAAAGCTGTGCATTGGATGCTCTTAGTCGTTCCAACACAACAATGACCCTAAGCACAAGGCCCAGTTGACCCTCCAGTAGTTACAGCAGAAAATGGTGAAGGTTCTGGAGTGGCCATCACAGTCTCCTGAACTTAACATCACCAAGCCACTCTGGGGAGATCTCAAACGTGTGGTTCATGCAAGACGATCAATGATTTTGCATGACCTGGAGGCATTTTGACAAAATGAATGGGCAGCTATACCACCTGCAAGAATTCGGGGCCTCATTGGCAACTATCACAAAAAACTGCACACTGTCATTGATGCTAAAGGGGGCAATATTGTGAATTGAGAACTGAGGGTATGCAGACTTTTGAACAGGGGTCATTTCATTATTCTCTTTGTTGCCATTTTTTATGATTTTGCCATTCTGTTATGATCTACAGTTGAAAATGCATCCGATGACAAATAAACGAAAACATTTTTGCCTGCTCACTAATGTTTGTTTTAAAAATGGCACATTTATTACCAATTCTCCAGGGGTATGCACACTTTTGAGCTCAACTATATATGTATATACCCAGTGGTTTAGCTGTTTAATCAAAGTCAGAGGTTCTCATGTACACCCTTTCTTCTCTGATCATTGTTGAGCTCTTCAGTGCAACTGCTTGAATTTGCTATCATTATTGCAGCTAACCTGCATAACTGTGCCTTTTTGGTTTTACAATCCCATTGGGTCCTATATTTGATTTTGAGCTGCCTGCATTCCTAACTGAATGTTTTAATCCATTTCCTTCTCAATCCAATATCATAAAGGTTGTTTTTTTTAACAGTGATTCGTCATAAAGTGCTTATACAGATGCCCAAACAGCCAGCAGTAACATGAGGTCCAGTGGTTAGGAAAACCTAGGAAAGCGAAGGTTGGAATTAGCTGTTGGAGGTTGGCCACTCCCATTACTCTCCTGGGTGAAGGTTATATAGTACCTAACCTTTTAAAGCTGCACTGGTCAGCTAGCAGTTAGCCAAAACATACAGGTGGGGACAACGACAGGAGTCTACAGGCAGTATCATCAGCAGAGGCATACAGTATGCTTTGATGTTTTGTGAATAGCGACAGCAGGCATTGACAGGTAAATCCTAGCTTTAGTAGTTAATATGCATAGGATACACAAACAACATACACATGTGCTACAGAGAAAGAATATTATTAACAGAAACAATCGTCAGCAATCGTACACTGTTTACATACTGTATCTATAGATTATTGTGTACGTGTCCACAGCAGTAATACCACGGTACATTTTTTACAAGCCTGTGTTCTCTCGCTCGTCTTTCCTAACCTGTCCATCTCTCCACAGGGTTTGAAGGCCCAGTCCAGGATCAAGTTGAACATTGTCAGGTGTCCCCCAGTCACCATGGTATTGATCCGCAGACCTGACTTACGCTACCAGCTGGGCTTCAGTGTTCAAAATGGCATTGTGGGTATTGAAACATAAGAAACAAATGGATATCTTACCTTTATTAAGATGTTTTTGGGGGTATTACATGTAATTATTTGTAATGACAGAACAGTAGTAGGAAGCATAGGCGGGGAAGACGGAGAGGAAGGGCACAGACAGTGGCTGAGCCGGGGCTAGAACACGTATGGCTTGATATTTTAGCTTTTTAATCCTTAGTTTAAGGGTCTGTCGTCCTTAATGAAGCCTTTGGTTGTTTTTTGTGTAGACAGTATCTTTTCAGAATCTGTTTCGCACTACAAATAGTTTTCATTTATCCTGAAATTTTAGTTTTTTTTGTAGCAACTGTGGTGTTGCAAGTGCCATGATGTACTGTACCAACCAAGCTACACATTACATGTGATAAAAAAATGAAAGGCAAGAAAATTATTTGCAACCTTTGTAGAAGCATTTAAATCCAACGCAATCAAGATCACTAAGCATCCATCCAGGCAGTGTTTTTAAGTCTCCCTCCCACCTTCCGTGCAGATCTGCAGCCTGATGAGGGGAGGCATAGCTGAAAGAGGGGGGGTACGCGTTGGACATCGCATCATTCAGATCAACGGCCAGAGCGTGGTGGCCACGCCCCATGAGAAGATTGTTCACATCCTATCTAACGCAGTGGGAGAGGTATAAGGAAATTATAATTAAAACTGTCAACTGAATTGCAATTATTTTAAGGAATTATATTGGTTCAAAATGGAATTGACTGTCAATCCAGAACAGCAAGCTAGCTTCTTTGTGCCGCTGGGTTAGAACTCTGAATTTCACACCTGTGTTGCAGATCCACATGAAAACGATGCCTGCAGCCATGTACCGTCTGCTGACCGCCCAGGAACAGCCCGTCTACATCTGAAACAGTTACATACCTGGGACTCACTATGAACTCCATACTCCATTCCAGTGCACACCCAGAGGATTTGACTTTTATATAATTACATTAGCTTATTTGCCATGCACATTATTTTCATGTTCTCACTGTTTGAAATCAAAGTATGTTATTTATCTCAGCACTGACTTGCCTTAATCCAAATCTCTTTTCGTATTACTATTAAAATGACATTTGCATCGCTGCAGAAATCACAATTTACCAGGCTGAATATACAGTAAATGTTTGATCACTAACCAAAGATAACTTTAAATTAACATGCACATCTAGGAAGAGAGTAAAGAAATACCTTTGGTCTTGCAGACACCTATGAATGTACTGTTATGATAATATACAAGTAAACTCTCAATGGAGGAATGGTATCCAAATAACATGGACTTTTCATTGGACCAAAATTCAGCCTTGCATGTAAAAATCAAAAACACTGCAATGGGAAGGCGATATCCTTGGACGTTAGATTTTACAGCTATGCTGTTACTCGCACCTGGTTGAACACACATTTAGAAGCCATCTTGCCTGAGGCTAAATTAGAAACATGCAGAGCACTATCACCTTTATTTATAGAAAGAAGACAGGTTTAAAAGTGATTTATTTATTTATAGTTTCAGAAAGTTAGAAACACTTAATCAACTAAAGTTGATTTGAGCAGCATGAGGATCATAAATCAAAGGTAAATACAGACCACATGCAGAACTAAAAAACAGACCTGTCGGATACAAAGAATCTCCCTCCTGATATACCCTGGTAAAACAAAGGCTTACCCCTCTTAAGTACACTGTTCATGACATTAACATGTGATTGTCTCAGGTTGTATGTGAGCAGCTAATACAGAAGTAAACTTGTACATTTTGCCCATCACTGAGTACTGACTACTTGTTTGTTCTTTAGTGATCTGAAATGTACACCTTCAGAGCTGAAGGCACTTAGTGCTGATCCTTGGTGTTTAAGGACACAGAAAGGACAGAGTCACAGTAAAACATGTTATGCTTGGAATCAGAAAAAAAACAAAGGACGTTTTTGCCTACAGGGCAGCTGTAGATAAAGCTTACCACATCTGTTTGGATACTTTGCATTTTAATGTAACAAAAAATAAGATGTATAACTATAAATATATACACATACACTGAAATTCAATGTTTATAAAAGACATGACTGTGTTTGAAGAGATGACTAAAAGGGGTTGGATATCAAACACTTCCAATGTGATTTACACTGTAAGTCAAACACTCAATGTATGGACACATGAATGAATGCTCCTGCCACTAGGTGGGGCTACAGGAAAGGCACAAGGACAAGGTGTGGACAGTAAAAGCCTCTGATTGGGTGGGTCACACAGTGATAACTAGGATGTGATACGTGAGTCTTGTCGGTTTCATAGCTCAGTGTCTTTGTATTTCTGGGGGTTGCTGTAGTAACCTCGTTTAGTGTGGTCAGCCAGCGGTCTGCGGTAGTCTTCTTCATCGTCGTCATAGTGACCTCTGTTGTCAGAGTATGGTGGCCTGGAGGACGGCGTCTGGGGCTCCGGTTTGGCGCTGGAGCTGATCACAGGAGGGCAAGAGATATATTGTTCATTTTGATTGTCTGGAAAAAAATAAATAAAAACAATTCAACACAACCAGAACCCTGAATATATTACCTGCAATTAAAAAGTAAACATACTAATTGACGTATTGACAGACATGTATAACAGAGAAACCTACCCTATTGGCTGTGGACGGTTGATGTTGGGCTTTGGTAATTTCACTGGGACTGCATAGATGTCTGGGTGCTTCTGGGCGATCTCCAGCTACGGCCAGAGAGTATGAGGCCCAGTTATGTCAAAGCACATCAGATACAAACACAAGGCAATATTTGTACTTGACCTTTGAGTACAAATGGAACCAGAATGACAATTACACTAAGTTGGCCTGGTTCTTCCTTATGAATCCTTGCTACTAACTGCAGACGGCGGTAGTATTGCTATACCAGCCTTGCATCCTGTTAACTATGATGCTGACTGTGCAGCCGCCGTACTGACCCGTGCTTGCTCTGCCTCCTGGAGTTCCAACATCCTCTGCGCTCGGGCCTGGTGATCCATCTTCTCAAAGGCCTTCACCTTGCCCATGAATGAGCGATTGGCCGGGTCCTCTCCCCCCTGGACCCCTGGATCCTCAGACTGGCTGAGGGCCTTCATGTTGGGTTTGACGGCCACTGGGGGCGGAGCAGGCTTGGAAGCCCCTGCAGCGTCGCTACTGATGGTGCTGCTGGAGTGTGAGTCGTAGCCCCCGCGGGACTGCACCCTGACCTGCTGCAAAACAACATTTTGTTTTCTCTGATTTCTGGTGAAATTCAGATGGAATTATTTTTCCAACATTAGTAAGTCCTTAAACCCCAGATCTGGTTGTGGTATCAGGAAATTGAGGTGACGATGGGTTAAGACAGTAGGTTTAAGGGCATCTCACCTTGGGGGGTTCAGGGACAAAGGAGGGGGGTGGGCTGGGCTCTCTCAGCACCTCTCTGCTCCCTGATCTCCTCGGAGGAACGGGATGGGCTTTCTACAGATGGGATGGATGGACAAACACATTTTTAAAAGGTCTACAAAGTGTGTCGTCAGCAGAAATGACAGATCACTCCATCCACCTCGCCGGGAGGGCGAACACAGCCAGGTGCCAGTCTGACTTGCGAAGTGACGGACAGAGGCACGGTGACTGACAGTGATCTACAGTAACGCCCACCTCCTCTGGGAGTACAGGCTCCGAGGAGCGGCTGATGGCTGACACTGGCAGACGGGGCTCATCCAAAGGCTCGTCCAACTCATTGTCAGTGTAAGGCCCGCCCTCGTCGGCCGTGTCGTCGTAGTCGCTGGTCAGTCTGCTGTCCATGCTCAGGTAGTCTGCACTCATGGCTGACAGGTAGGACACGCGGTCGTCATTGAGATCCAGGTCCTCCTCAGATCCATCCAGCTGAGTGAGAGAAGAAGTGTTTTTACACAGGGAGTTTATGGTATATAAACACAGCGTGTTGACCCAGTAGAAACGCAGCTTACTTTTTCCTCACAGACCCACACGGCTCGCTCCTGCTGTGCCTGGATCGAGTCCTTCACACTCCCGTACCACGCGTCATTGGCTGAGTTTAGGTCAATGGTGGCTGTCCAGGAAAAGAGTGATTGTTACGAAAGAAAAAGGAATAATAGTGCTTAATAAAGTAGCGTATGTAGAATGACATCGCCCGTGTGAACTGCAGTCCTTCCCCTCTGCTTCCCATGCAAGCTACGACTATCATTTTGACAAACTGATATTTCTTGATATTCAGTCATTTACACAATGATTCCTACTGCTGGCCTAACAGTCTATTGTATTTCAATCTGAATTATTGTTCAACTCCCTGTTGGCAGATCAGGTAACCCCATGTGTTTTTTTTACCTCTAGCAAGACATCCTAGTGTTTCATCTTGGAACTAACAATTACATAGTTTTTCACATTTTAGTCACATTAAGTACAGGGACATTCCTCTGGAGCAACCTATGGTAAGGCAAGTGCCTTGCTCAAGGACACATTTGGTCTACTCAGGAATCGAACCAGCAACCTAACTGTGTATGTGTGTCTGTGAGAGACACTAACCAGTAAACAGGTGGGAACAGGTCTTCCTCAGTTTGACCGACTGCTCGTACAGTTTGCGGGCGCTGCGGCTGGAGCCAGGTACCAGGCGGTTCCTCATGGTTTTCACACCTGCCTTGCTATCTGGGTTGAGGAACAACACAATGGGGTACCACTGGGTGTAGTTCAGGGTGTCCACTGCCTTGGGAGTCACATCCAGCAGGGCATGGCGATCCTGGGGAGACAGAACAGTGAGACAGAGCCTAACGATGAATATGACAGGGATGAGAATGAGCTAGGATGATGACACAATGAGAATGATGAAGAGTTAGGATGATGACACAATGAGAATGATGAAGAGTTAGGATGATGACACAATGAGAATGATGAAGAGTTAGGATGATGACACAATGAGAATGATGAAGAGTTAGGATGATGACACAATGAGAATGATGAAGAGTTAGGATGATGACACAATGAGAATGATGAAGCTGACTGATTATATAGGTAAGTGCATGTCTAAGGTGATGATGATTAGGTTATTAAAGATGTTTTTAGTGCTTACCTGATCTATGATCTGTCGAATGGTATTAAGTCTCACCACCCCAGAGGACGTCTCAGTGCCTGCATCCTTTGGCTCAGTCTCTGTAAAAACACATCAGAATCACCAACTTCTGATCTACGAATGTTTACCACCAAAATGGTGTGTAATGGTCCAAGCTCACAGAGTGGAGGTCGAAGCTCCCAACAAATGTTCCACTATCCATTAGAGTAACACTAAATTCAGCTCACATTCATTGACAGGCAGTGGATAGAACCTTCATACTCACTGGCTATAACAAACTCCTCAGGCAGGTCAGCAGCTAGTTTGTCATTGACAGCATCTGAAATGGGCCCGAACACAACCACTGGCCTCCTGAAGCCAGCTGAGGATCAAAGCACACACAAACACACACACAAAGCCGTATGTTAGCACATTTTTCGCGCATGGTATGCACTTTTTTACAAACAGCACCCCCCCGTGCTATGCCGCGTGTTTTTTTACACAAGATAACTGCAGTCAAGGACCTCCAGTAGGCAAATGATAATGTACAAACTCGACAAGTATGTAACGCTAAAGTACAATAATGTTTAAAAAGAGAAAGAACAGTAATATAGAGGAGATCCCATACCCACATGTGACATGTTTTTTATAAACAAATTATATTTAAAACTGAAGCTCTTAATTGTTTTTATTTTCAGTTCACTCTGAAAATATCAGGCTACGAGATGGTGCTTACAAGAGGTGAATGTATACATTGCCTTGGCTGTGCAGAAGGGAATATTGAAGTCTGATTTAATTCAGTTATTAAAACCACTGGTGAATACACACTGAGAATGTAAAATGCGGAACATGCCGTGCATTTTAAATATGAAGGCAAGTCGCAGCTTCTCTGCAGCAAGTATGCTGCTTGCCAGTGCACACACTTTATACGACATATTGTTGCAGCTTGTCTTAAAGTATATATTCTGATATTACCTTTTAGTACATTCCTCTTTTCTAAGCATTCAAGTGTCTTCAGACCAGAGCACCACAGAAGCTAGTGTTTAGTCTTGGTGACCTACCCTCTCTTAAGACCACCCTCTCATACGCAGGGAAGCGAGTTGTCACTGGATTGGCAGTTGGGTCATCTCTGCTCTTACGCACTTCCTTCTTCTTTGCTGCCCTTTGACCTCTCAACCTCCAGAAGTCTCCTCTGTCATTGGCTGTTCCTCTCTGGGCGTTCTGGACATTTGACATCTGTTCAGCCCTAAAAACAGATAAACAAGAACCATGTATTACTGAATCTGTTAATAACCAAGTATATGGCAATTTATTGTAACTTTGATGACCTTAATCAATTTCATTCAGACATAGTAAACATTTTATTGTCCATGAGTTATTGTCTAGAAATTAGACCATACTGTAAGGTAGGAGAGATAATTCATCAAAATCATATGATCAGAAAGTCTATTTTAAATTAACTCTATTTAACATAAACTTTTAACTTTTCACAACTGCCTACAGTTTTACCCCAAAACACTGAAAACAAATAAACACTTTATTCCATGACATTTTGCTCGTTAAATACCAATACATATAAAGCTGTTTGGTTTAGGGATGGGCCGATACCACTTTCTATGGAATGAGTACAAGTACAGAGTATTTCATTTTGGGTACTTGCCGATACGAGCACCGATACAAGTACTTTTAATAACTATGCCAAATGTCACATTTATCGAGCTAAAATCTGCTATTTCTTAGATGTTGATCAGCCAATTCAAATATAGAAAAGTAAATATTCCTACACATCCAGAAGAACCTCATTTATATTGCAGGTCAAGAATGTGTAATATTTATGACAATTGGAAATAGTTTAGGTCTCATTTCCGAATTAGCTAAACTGAGAGAAACAAGTTTGTGGAAGCGAATGCAATAGCCGTTTCGCATTTGCACTAAGCATTGCAGACGTTTTGTGTAAGATTAGAATGTCTGTTTGAAGTGACTTTCTCCAAACAGGGATAATGACCTAATCATAATTTTCTGTTAAGGTATTTGATTGTTTTATTATTATCGGTACACAATTATAGCTGTACTATCACTAATCTATTGAACAAAATATAAATAAGCTACATGATCGTATTTATTTAAAGTTAGTATTTATTTCTTAACGTTAGTATGTCAGAACTTCAACTATTTTGTTCACCCAGAAGTGTTGAAAACTACTGACATTTGTCTTTCCTTCCCGAAGGTTTATTATTAATTAATGCGATGCTACAGTATGCAGGGACTAGCCTAATAACTTGCAGCCTTCGTTCGTTCCTGTACTTAAATTTGCAAGTTTCCTTGAGGATTCTAATATATGCACCTATAATTCTACAAATATTAGGCTACATGAAAATAGCAATGAAAAGCGATTTCGTATTTCACCATTTGAACTCTACTGGAGAATTCCTGAGGAAAATAGAGTTGTGATTCTACACTGTTTTTCAATAATAGACACGCATGGCTCCCGTCTTTGATAATGATTATGTATTTTAGGCTGTGATTTTGTGTGCAACAAATTACCTCCTATTACAGTGAAGCATTATGCCTTTTAAATCGCTTTTCTTTCTTTTTTAAATAGCAATAAATACAGTTGAACAGCTTTATAAGCTGGTCTCTGAAAGAAGAAAATAACTATGGCCATCTATGGCTAATCTGTAAAGCGTTGTGCAGCATAACTCACTTAAATGTGGAGGAAGTATCGGCTTGGAGTATCAGGCCTTTTTCACAAGTACTTATGCCCAGTATCGGGCCGATACCAAGTACTGGTATCGGTATTGGCCAATCTGTAGTTGGATTATATACTTTATAGACAGAATTGTGGACTCGTGACCATCACACCCATATGTGCTTGTTAGACATCCCATTCCAAAACCATGGGCATTAATATGGAGTTGCCAACCGCCTTCGCAGCTACAATTAGCCACCGCTCTTTTGGGAACGCTTTCCACACAATTTTGGAGTACGTCTGGAAAGTGTCCATTCAGCCAAAAGAGCATTTGTGAGGTCAGGCACAAATGTTGGACGAGAAGCACTGGCTCGCAATCTTTGTTCCAATACATCCCAAATGCGTTCAATTGCATTGAGGTCAGGGCTCTGGGCAGGCCACTCGAGTTCCTCCACCCCAAACTCATCGAACCATGTCCTTATGGTTATGATTTGTGCATGGGCACAGTCAAGCTGGAACAGGAAACAGCCTTTCCAAAATGGTTGCCACAAATTTAGAAGCACTTGTCTAAAATGTCTTTGTATGCTGTAGCATTAAGATGACCCTTTACTGGAACTAATGGGCCTAGCCCAAACCCTGAAAAACAGCTTCAGACCATTATCCCTCCTCCACCATTAGTAGGGATGTCCTCATAATTTTGGCGATATTGTGTATTTAGGAAAACATTTACATCACGTTATTTTACATTAAATAATGATTGAATGTAAAGAGACCAAAAGAAAGCATTGATAATTAGAAACCAGTGATAATCTAAAAGATGTTAAAGGAACAGTCCACCCCTTAAACACCTCAAAATCGTTTTCCCGGTCATATTTCCGACATTATAGTCACTAAAAACACATTTTCAATGCTTTCTGAAGTTCTGAAACTGGCCACCGTAAATTTGTGAATTCTACCACAGTGACATCACTGGAATCATTTTTGAAAATACAGGGGAGGGGATCAGTTGACTTCCTATCTTGTTTACGTTACAAGTTTTTGCTTTCAACCATCTCCAGCCAAGGAGATGATTACATCTGTTTGTTAGACCAACCTAGTATCCACGCTGACAAGGCCCAAGAAACTTTGGAAACGTTCTATTCATTATCCTGACAAACCAGCCAGGCCCAGGTAACACTAACAGGTAATCATTTGATTTTTGTGTAAGTATTTGTAAAAATGGCAGGTAAAATAATAATGAACATTGACAGAACATTGTTAAGCATGTATAAATGTTAACCAGATAGGTGATTGACCTCCTTGGTGTGTAATAATCATAAAAACTGTTTTAAAGACGTGAAATTAGCTGCCTAGTGGAAATCATCAATAGCCGATTAGACATGTTTCATTCGTGCATTTGTAATAATTTCACAATGACAGATTATGGTTAAATCTGTACAATAACTACTGAATGGCATATTATAGCTCATATCAGATGTTTGTGACTCATTGTCTATTTAATTAGGTACAGTGTTTTGAGAGCCAATAGGCTAAGGGCTAAGCTAGCTAGCATGTCTCATTTGTGCAATTGTGTCATCACTTCAATTTCATTTCGAAATGTATCAGTAACAGTTTATGGTTAAATCAGTACATACTGAAGCCAAATAGGGCATATATTTCTCAGACTATATTGTGACTGGTTGTAAATGTTAAAAGTATGGTTGTATTGACCTGCTTGTAGTTTAAAAGCTTATTCTAAATTCAGCATTGACGAAGCTACTTGCAGGGCGCAGGCGCAAAGTTCACATTTAATTCTGGACCTTGTGGCATTTCAACTATAAACCGAACAGAAACACCAAAACAGTACTCTCGTCTGTTTTCGGAAAAAATGCCAGAAAAAGCACTGTATGTGACATTAATCAGTGTAAGGTAATGTTTTTAAATACTAAATGAAAATGTTTTCATTTAGTCTGAAATTTGACTTTAATGTCTCAATAGTCCCTGCTCCTTGCTACCCTATACAGTGTACGTCTCCCTGCAGTAATCCTGTTGCCCTAATCCACACACAACCCCTCGATGTAGGGACGTGCACACACCTGCTCTTGTTTGGGATGACGCCTTTCTCCAGCAGCTGGTTCTCTTTGTCAGTGCGAATAGCCAGCCAGTTTCCCAGCTTGCCGTCATACAATGTGTCGGTAACCTTGAAGATCTCCCCCCGGGAGAAGGCCAGGCTCTGGGGAAGCTCCTTCTCATAATCAAAGTGGGTCCTAATGAAGAATGAGTCCCCCCTGCCTGATTCCAGGATCTCTTTATAGACTGGAAGAGATAAAGCACAAACACTATTAAGTTCCACTGCAACCTCAACTAAAATAGTTAGGATGAAACACCTTCATGGACACAGTGAAGGAGTTAGGCCGTCATTGACACAGTGAAGGAGTTAGGCCGTCATTGACACAGTGAAGGAGTTAGGCCGTCATTGACACAGTGAAGGAGTTAGGCCGTCATTGACACAGTGAAGGAGTTAGGCCGTCATTGACACAGTGAAGGAGTTAGGCCGTCATTGACACAGTGAAGGAGTTA
>JACXGM010010925.1:0-19919 GCA_016801145.1 Umbra pygmaea | reverse complement strand
AAATTGAAATTGTTGAGTACAACTAACTCAATTTATTTGAGCTACAATGCCTATTAATTAACTTACAAAATTTAGTTGTACTTAAGAATTTCAATGTAATCAGTTACAGCTATTATTTTGAGTTCCGTTAACTTATTGGGTTTTACAGTGAATTAAGGACTGGCAAAACTTCCTCACATCATGAGTCGCTTTGGGTCATCTGGTCCTCACAACTATTGTTATACACGTGCACACACGCCCGCCAACCCCCCAAAAAGACGCAATTTCCAAGTATTCGGCAACAATTCATTGCGGTGTGACACCGTTCAGAATGAGCTGATTCTCCAGTAGTCGATGGATTGATCATGGATGCTCCCAGCCCAACCAAAGACAGATGATCTGACAAGAACCATGTGGACTGTCTTAGCAGCTGGATTCCCTCTCTGGGAACGCCGAGGTGTCAGAAGGAGCGAAAACAGACCCTGACAACCACAACTGATTACATACTTCGTCCAAAATACAACGTATTCTCTTTTTTACGGCACTTCTTTCGACCATAGTGCGTGTAAGTAGTTACCACATAGGAATTGAAATTTTCGGCGGAGGTGGGAGAAAATAGGGGGAGGGGGTTGAATGCCCTAAGGTACACACCTGGTGTAGAGTGTACCCTAAACAATCCACACAACGCAGCACTATTAACTTTCCCCGCGTTTCAAATTCCTCAGTGGCAAAAGATGTCGGACTCTGGTCAAAATAAGCACCGATAGACTACGATATATGAGAAGCATATTGTAAATAGCAAGGGGATATTAGACTTAAGACATTCAGTCAATATCGTGTTGTAGATATTATTTTAAAATGTAATATAGTCACTCGTACATCGATTAGGGTTTGGTTTGCTTGGTGTGCTCAAAACAAGCCTACAGCACAAGAGCGCACGCACCAGGGAAGAAGCACCTGTTCTGTATCCACGGTTCCAACACATACGATGTCGGGACAAAGCCTGCGAAAACGGAAGACACAGCTAAATGGCAATTCCCTGAGTGTTATAAGCTAAATTCCGTAACAGGTCGCTTCCTAGACAAGTCCTGTCGTGCCCGAGGGGTTGGTTCCACCGGGTCCTTCTGCGCTGCAGCAATTGGTCGCATTTTTCCGTTCCCTCTTCCTTCCGTCCTGGGGATGAAATGAGGTGAAAGAAGCATTGGAAGGAGAGAGAAAGAAAAGAGGATGAATAGTCGGAGGGATGGGTGAATAAGGACGCAAGAAAACACCCTAACACTCAGTTTTAGTCTGGACTGACATAATTTGGAGCTGAATATAGTGTGAGAGGACAGAGCGATTAACACTCGGTGATACAGAAGAACAACTGGGAGTAGGGCTGTTGGTGATTTGTGAGGTATGGTTTTCACTGATTCATTACGGCATTTATTTCATTTAGAGTGCACATGTTTCTTACAAGCCAAAACATCAAAGGCGACAAATTAGGAATTTTGACCTGATCATTTAGATTTCGGCACATTATTTCCAATTGAGTAGTCAATTCTTAAATTAAGGTAAAGATGTAATTGAGTTAACTAACCCGTTTTTGTGGTTCACATCTGTTTCCTGTGGTGTGCTGTTGAAGTTAAATATTAACTTTTAAAGATTTGGTCTAAGGAAATTGTGTGAGTTGCACAACTGGAGTAAAAAATGCATGTATTTCTTAAAAGATCCGGAGGATCAGAAGGGTTAGAATGTAAATAAGTAAACTTTGAATCAATATTAAACTGCATTTATGTTGATCTAGTTCACTTATTGTTAATATGCACTTGATGTAATTCAAACACATAAAGGGCTCGACTGTTTCGTCTTGAGGTGTAGGCACATGTTTCTGATGGCTGAGTGTTCCTTTGATCTGGATAGTTTAGGGTTTAAAACGTAAAAAGTTCCTGTGTTTATCCTGACATTACAGGATATTTTTCTTGGAAAATCGATCCAGGTCTTTCTGAGTTTTCCTTTTTTAGGGTATTTGTTTTAATATAATTTTTTCATTTAAATATGAAAACATAAAATTAATTGAGCCTGCAATTAATGTTCAAGAATTGAAGTCAAACAAATCCCCATTGCTAAATGTTTGAGGATAAAAATGCATTTAACCCCTGGTTAAATATAATAATTTCAAAAATTCTCAAAACATATTTTCGCACATTTTTAAATACACACATACATTTATACAAATATATTTAATTATATTGATGTTTAAAAAACAGTTACCAAACTGATTTAATGATAGGTCTTATTTGCCAATCGCCCTAAAGTTACACCATTTGTCCCTGGCAAATTAGCTTCTTCCGCTCATGTGCTGCTACTTCTTCTAATCTGTCCATCTATTCAAAGCTTATAATGATGACTGACAGACAAGGGTTGAGCTCTGCTTGTTCCCAATGTGAACAATTGCTCTCAGGAAATGATCTCTTGGGGCTGTTGTGGTCAAACTGAAACAACGTCCTCTACTGTTCTGTTTAGTCACTCCCTTGTTCCCGACACATTAGAGCCAAGATCCCTCCAATAGACAAAGCCAGAACTAGAAGAACCTCTCCCTCCCTCTCTCCAATAGAGCTTTGTCATGGTTTCTCCAACTGCCTTTCGTTGGTCTCTCGCTGTCTCTCTGTTCTGTATATAAACAGCTTTGTCATGGCCCCTCTCTCTCCATTTCTCTTCAATACTATCCTCAGGAATTTTCGTTATTTCTTCAGTCACTCACATGAAAATGTAAATCCCTAAAGCCCTCTTTACATCTTGGTAGAGTCTCTTCCTTATATAATTTCAGGCTTGTCAGAAGTCAGTAGGACTCTCTGACTTATGTAAATATTTTCTTTCTTTCCTCGTCTTCGCCCAGGCCTAGCAACAGCGGGATGTTTGGAGGGATGCAGCCGTTTAGACGCGCCGTTACGATGTGGAGTTCACTCGTGTTTTTGGTGTTGGCTGTCGATTTTCCAGCACCTGTCCAGGGCCAAGGTAAGACCTACTACCCTGATGGTCTCCTCCTTTTCCCATTCTTTTTTGATGTACAGATTTGGTCCAGTTTCATTTCATTTAATTGCCGTTAAGTGCCTTTTTCACCACAACAGTGTTCATCTTTGTTTTACTCTCAACTGATGCAAAATTGAATGTTGATTTGTGTTTTTATTCTACTTTTTCATGTTTCTATGACAAATAGGATGGAATATGAAGCTTCAGGTAAAACAGATATACACTGAACAAAAATATAAATGCAACACTTTTGTTTTTGCCCCCATTTATCTGAACTCAAAGATCTAATAATTTTTCTATGTACACAAAAGGCCTATTTCTCTCAAGTATTGTTCACAAGTCTGTCTAAATTTGTGTTTGTGAGCACTTCTCCTTTGCTGAGATAATTCATCCACCTCACAGGTGTGGCATATTAAGATGCTGATTTGACAGCATGATTATTGCACAAGTGTGCCTTAGGCTGGCCACAATAAAAGGCCACTCTAAAATGTGCAGTTTCATCACACAGCACAATGCCACAGATGTCGCAAATTTTGAGGGAGCGAAACTGACAACTCCCACGCAGTGACTTAAAGCCACAACAGGTGGATTCAGCACCACGGCCAGCTTTGCAGCCTAAGGAATCACAAACAATTCAGTAGGCTACGGAGCTGGCATTGTGCTTTGTAATGAAACTGCACATTTTAAAGTGGCCTTTTATTGTGGCCAGCCTAATGCTGGATTCACTCTGGGCACGGCAAAAAATCATAATCAATCTTACACATCTTCAAGATGGAGAAAAACATTGCATACCACTGTCCTCCTCCAGCAAGGTAACTAGCAGGAGCTTTTACAGTTTAGTTTTCATTGACAATAGTTTGTGTGACGAAATGTATCTACTGAGCTGTCTTGAAATCCCATAAACCCATAGCTGAAATCAACATATTAGCTCTTCTTTGGTGGTACACCAACTTCCGGTTCTGGTGCCATAGGGCAAAGCACTGAAAAAGTTGAATTATTTCAACCCTTGCGACATACCCGCCGCACCGCATCCACAGTTTGCCGGATCCGGTAGATTTTCCACAGTGGTGCGCATTGCTTCCTATTGAAATGAATGAACGCAACCAGTTTGCTGTGCCTGATGTGAATCCAGCATTAGGCACACCTGTGCAATAATCATGCTGTCTAATCAGCATCTTGATATGCCACACCTGTGAGGTGGATGGATTATCTCGGCAAAGTAGAAGTGCTCACAAACACAGATTTAGACAGATTTGTGAACAATATATGAGAGAAATAGGCCTTTTGTGTACATAGAAAAAATCCTAGATCTTCTAGTTAAAACAAAAGTGTTGCGTTTATATTTTTGTTCAGTGTACTAAGTCTGTCAATGAAGCACATCTAATTTCTATCGGATCCAGTCAGATATCTAGGCAACTAACTCTAATATGATGATCATCTATCATGAAACCAACTGCACCTGTGGTCAATGGAAAAAACCCAAGGATGTGTTCTGGTATATGTTAAGGTATGCTCTAAATCAGCCTAGTTGAAATTATTTCATATACTTTCTCTGCTTGATTGATCATACCTGGCCTAGAAGTGTAAACCCCACCTTACTGACAAGCCAAGACAGACTCAATCAAACGTTCAAAGCATTTTAACGATTATCTAATACTATTTGGAACCAGATCTGCTGTGAGCACAGAGTGAAACCTCCCAGAATCCCATCTGAGGGGTTCATATGAAAATAACTTTTTGAGAGACATACTGAAGATATCTAATTGGCCTGGCTCTGTGGTTAGCAGCCAGTTATACATCAAAAATTGTACCCTGAGTGTACACATCACCGATTGTAGGGTTGCACTTGCTTGAAATTGCTTGGCATTAAGTTTATATCCCAGGGTGGGTAGTCAGAGGAGGGTACCTTTGTTTTTTTAGCCCATTTTCCTACCCCCAATTGTTTTTTCCAATTCCCACGACCCTGCCTTGTTCGCAGCTCTGCAAATCTTTTAACAGGTACGGGATGGTTGAGGGCGCTCACACGTTTCATCCAACCACATGTCCCGAGCCTCCGATTCATATCGCTCTGCTTGTCCAACATGGAAACCTTTAGTCTTATACATCCACACTTACATCCGCATACAGGATTCAAACAACCCAGTTTACAAGTGTTATTATAAATTGGGTGGTTCAAATGTTAAATGCTGATTGGCTGACAGCCATGGAACATTTGTGTTTATTACTTTTTTTAATGCCATGGCAACCCAGGTAGGGCTACACATCAAAGTATCTTACCTAAGAACATTTGTTAGTCATGAAATATTGGCTATGTATGTACTACACAACCTCCCTATTTATTGATTAATTATCATAACTCACTCGTTCGTACTTTAGGTGTTATATAAATCACATGTTAAAGGATGATCGGTTTGAAACAAAGAAGCACATATGTATTACATTTTTAATTCATTTAAAAACAGCCATTTGTTAGCCTAAATGTGGTATACATTGTCTGATGTTTCTAACCCTTATCCCACTGTCTAACATTCACAGCTGAATTTTACATTCCTCTCCATTATTCAAAGTGAAGTTACTTTCCTTGTAGCCATTTTCCACAAAGGCTGTTGTCAAAGACCTAGTCCTTATCCCCAAACCAATTCCAACAGTCTTACGTCATTGCAACTCAACTAAATGGTAGCATTGTTAACATTGTCACGTTTCTTTTCTCTTGGCAGAAATAATATGCATTTTAGTGAGTTGGTACATTATCTCTCAGCTACAGTTTGACTCCATCACACCGTTGTCCAAACGACTCAGTCATGTAAATAATGATGATTTGCTCATTCAGTGAAAAAAATTAGGAAGGCTAAACTTAAGCAAAAAAAAGCCAGACACTGAATCGCCCAAATAAAAATTCTGAAAGGTGGTATGGCTAGCAATTCTGAGGCTGGGCCCGGGCAACTTCTCCTGCGTGCTGGAGCTCTGGGCAAAGTTGGAGAAATCATTGTCAGATTCGAACCGGTGACCATTGTATCATAGCTGTCCTGCGACTTAGCCCACTGGGCCACGCAGAATCGGATGAGGGTACCATGCAGTGGCGGGCCGTGCATTTTACACCTAGGCCTTCAATATTTTCCCGAAATTAAAATGCATTATAATAACCTCCCAATGACATTCTAGGGCTTTTGTATATATTATAAAAAATATAAATAGGCTACATCATATTTGCTTTAAGTTATATTTTTTAACGTTAGTATGTCAGAACTTAGTAATACCACTATTTTGTTCACCCAGTCGTTTTGCAAACTACTGACATTTGTCTTTCCTCCCTGAAGGTGGCTTTCAGAGGCTAGGTCCGGGGCATTCCACATGCCGTTTTCTACAGTTATAGTATGCACCGAATAGCCTAATAACTTCCATCCTTTGTTCGTTTCTGTACTTAAATGTGCGCATTTCCTTGAGGATTCTAATATTTTCTACCTATAATTTTACAAATATTAGGCTACATGAAAATAGCAATGAGAAAAACAATATTGCATTTCGCAATTTGAACTCTACTGGACAACTGCAGAGGAAAATAGTTTTTTTCAATAGCTAATGCGTGGCTCCGTCTTTGGAATGATTATGCATTTTAGGCACATTTAAATCGCTTTGCTTTCTTTTTTAAATAGCAAAAAAGACAGTTTTATAGCTTTATACGCATGGTCTCTGAATGACAAAGTAGACTGTTGTTATCATCAATATGAAATATATGCATAGGGCTGAACATTTACATGAATCAGATTTACAACCATGGCCATCTATGGCTAATCTGTAAAGCGTTTAAGCGCTCTTAAATGTGGAGGAAGTATTGACTTGGAGTATCTGGCCTTTTTCACAAGTACAAGTATGAGTACTTATGCCCAGTATCGGGCTGATACCAAGTACTTGTATCGGTATCGGCCCCTCCCTAAGGCGCTGCTAGTAAAAATATATAAAAATCCATCAAACTCACCAAAGCTGCTCATTATTTGAAAACTAAGTCTGTCCTACTTTCTCTTTTAAAAAGACTTCTATGACGCGGTTGAACAGCACATCTTTGCGTTAAGTTCCAATAAAAGATCTTGCCCAGTGCTGAGAGTCGATCCTGCCCAGTCCTATATTCGCCAGCAAAGCTACTTCTTCACCTCCATCTGCCATTCTGCTAAAAGTAAATAACCTAACAATCTAAAAAATGAAAGTTTAAAGAAATCGGAGACGGGTGTAAGCTAAGCTAGTTCTTGTTCTAATGGCAAACTTGTTTAAATTTTTTTGTTGTTGAACTTTATTGAACTGCCACTCCTATCAGCAACAGAAACGATGCTGACGTAAGGCTTGCAGAAATGCTTTAGTTTGTCAAAGAACACACCCAACATGGTAAAGTCGAAATCTGATTGGTTAAAAATATGACAAACAACAACATGGTCCTCAACAGCAGACAGTATTCACTCAGAATTCTGAATGCCCCAGTCTACCCGGAGACAACGCAGATGAAAAAATTTGATTGGATAAAAGCTTTCATTTATATGAGCAGCGCTAAAAGCAAGGCAACTAAAAAAAGCGTACTTTACCAATGAAAGTACCTTATAAAATAATTGAAATTAACTTAAAATATATATAGTGTTAATGAAAAAATATATTTAAGAATAATATATGTAAAAAATATATTCTGACTATCTTTGGGCCTGCAGAGAAGGCTTTGCAGGCCCTGACGGCCCCCCACTGGTACCATGTCACATCGCTCTTTAGCGAATCCTTGTGTAGGTGCAGCACCTGTGATTTTAATTGTGGTTGTATACTGTACTAGATGAATGTTCAGTGTTCAACAAGTAATGTAATAAGAAATGGAACGACTTGGTGACACAGGCTTGGAGGAAGCATGCGATTGATCTTAGACACCTTCTTCCAGCGCCTATTGAGGAATTCCAGGGGAGACAAGGCTTAAATTAATAAGCAAATATCAAAAAATAGGGCTATAAATCAAATAAAAGGCATCCGAACTGGCAAAGTAGGAGTACAAAAGGAGGTGACAAAAGGAGATGAGATGGAGAGAATAAGAGTCGGTCAAGGCAGGAGAGGAGAAGACGAGGAGATCCGGATGGCAGGAGGGTTACAAATGAGAAGGTGAGGTGTGGAGATTGGAGCAGACTTTGTCAGGCCGTTCTCATGGCGATACTTAAAAAATCGCACAAAACAAAAAATTTGTAAACGTGTACGTTTCCAGAGTAATGGAAACGTAAAGCCTTGTACATTTTCGAAACATAAAAAAGTCAGGTTACACAACCTTAACCTTACAAAAACCTTAACCTCACCTTACCCTAACATTAACCTCAATAACCTAGCATGTTATACCTGAAATAAATGTTCCCCAAGTACTTTAAATTGTAACCAATTGCTCTATTCTTGGAAATGTTCTGGTTGAACGGTGATTCAATAGGTACGATGCTCATATTTGAATGGCCATATTTATTAGTCTGTCAGTCACAGACGTGTTGTCATGAAAATAGGTAGACGGTATGAAATAAAGTTATTGTCTTTAAAGAGGTTCTGTTTATCTTGCCGGCTTGGAAGAGCTGAATCAGAACAAACTCCAACTAGACAGGCTCAATCAAACTCAAAGTGCACTGAAGAAAAATACAAGTGAAAATGCTGCAATTTTAAAGATTTTTCACTGAGTTATAGTACCGGAATAAGTAAATCAGTCAATTGAAGTAAATTAATTAGACCCTAATCAATTGTTTTCACATGAAAGATATAAGCTTTCTGTACATATGCATTTCTGGAATATTTCTATTCTGCTGATAAAACATTGGACCAACGATTTACCATGCGTTCGTATTTTGATTTCAACGTGTGACTGATGATTAGATTAGTATTTAGGTCTCCTGTCTTGTTTGTTTAAAGAACGTGGGTTTTCTACATCTAATTGCCCTGTGCTGGGGTAAATCTAGACTACATAAAATCTTTTGGATCCAAGTGATGAATCACAAACTGCAAAGGTTGTTTTTGTAATGAAGAGTTTTCATTGTATGTGGACACACCTTTTTACTTCAACCTGTTGTAAACTTCTTAATGTGTATACTTGGACAGCCCACTTGTGATATCTTTATCTCAGGTCTACAGTAACTGGGTAGAGAACCAACCACCTAATCTTTGTTCCAATTTTTGTTTTTCGAAAAATGACAATACCACTTAAAAAACATGTGTTTTCTCAAAGCTGTTTCTGACATCTTGCCTTTTCATTTACCATGACATATAATTAGTGTCATTGCTAATGGCTACACAAGTCTCCAGATACAGACAAACAAGAGGGCATTCCCCGGATTCAACTAGTTTTTACGACAAACCCAAGCAAAATAATAATTTTTTTGTATAAAAAAATAAACATAATACGTATAATAAATTTAGTTGGTTCCCTGCTTAAGTCAATGAAGTTTTACATTTCATTGAACTATCATGTATGGCAGGACTGTATGATTACAAAGGCAGATTTAACAGGAACCCAAAACCTTGGTTGACTTAGTCAAGGTAATCTCTTTCCACCTCTATTCTGGACTTAGCTTGGACACAGCGTGATTCTGTACCCTGTTATGACTCTTTATATTCCAAGTGCAGTCCAGTGTTTGCTAGTTAGTGCCTGGCTGGCATGCTGTTTCAAATGACATCATTAGTTGTGATAATGACATTGTATTGATTTGCTCGGTGCCATGCCCCAAACGGCATAACATTTCAGTTGCCTAATCAGAAAAAAGAAAAGCATTTCCTTTGGGCATGTTAAAACCTAGATTTCTGCAATTGTATTGGTAGGGGGAGAAGCTTATGAGGGGGACGAGTTGCTGGCAATAGCTCATTACAAACCAAAAGCCTGTTGTGTGTTCAATGGCTATTGGAGAAAAACAGCATGTGGTAATAATGCATTGTTATTGGGCTGGGGCGTTATGTTAATTCTAAATCCATTCTGGTGTTTTATATAGGCCTATATTTATGTTTGAGTTCATGCAAAGGATAAGAAACCTAACATTGAATTCCAAACCCCGATTCCGGTTTGATCCAAAACACTCTTGCCCACCCACGACTTTTCTTCACATTTGTAGGGTTTTTACATGACAGGACTACTAAGACAGCCAACTTTGACTGAATATGTGTTCGTCTCCATCTCCATGTCGTGTGATCAATCGGCCCAGCTGAAGTCTTAATATTTAAATACTCTCAGCAGGGATTTCCAGAGTCGTGTTGGTAACAGTAAATGTTCAGAACAGATGAAGCTAGGAATTAGTCAGGTATGTGAGTAGGAAGAAGAGACAGATAAAAGGCTCAGTGGATTCGGGGGTAAGTGCTATCTGCCACAACAGAAGAGTCTTCAGATGAATGAGAAGAGGGAGAGAGGGGGATGACACGGAGGTACAAGTGATATGGGAGGAAAGGTGAGGAGAGAGGAAGAGGGGGAGAGGGGGAGGGGAGAGGTAAACCATTTCAGTGCAGGTTATGTATTATTGTCTGCCGTAATATCTGTATTATGTATACTTTTATTATAATGTAAATAAAGTTCATATCAATTAGATAGAAATAAGAATTTGTATTTCTTTGTGAAAATAGCATTGCCATTGTAGCTCTTGTTAGATGGTATGTTAAGGCTTGGCAAGATCTTTGTTTAAATGATGGTTTCAGTCAAGTTGCGGTTGATAATAGAATGTTTAATAAAGTACTTCTCGTTACCGTTTACAGGGTCATCTCATAACAAGGCACTCAAGACTTGTTGGAAAAAATGCCCTAAATGATCATATGGAACTGGTTTATGTAGCCTTAGCATTGTTGTTCGCACACCTAGAAGAATCTCCTCAGACCCGTGACTGTCTCATGCGAGCACATGTGCCAGTCACCCTAACTTCTGTCTAGCGTCTAATCAACCGGGCCTCGCTAGTTGTTATTCAAATAACTCAGTAACCCTTATCTGTCTAATGTCCTGTCAGTAAAATGTCCTGTTCTATTAGTCTGAATGGCATCCACATGTATTAGACCTGTGATGGAATTACAGTCTAACCTACAATAGATCATATAGTTATAAGCAATGTAATATATAACAGTTATAAGCTATAAGTCCTAAACCATGAGCTACAGTCTCATTCTGATATAAGAACTGTAAGGGGTCTCTCTCTGTCCTAAGTCACTCTTGGCCTTGTTTCCTTGTCTCAGTCACATGTTGTCATAGTGACCATGAATCTTCTCCCTGTCTGTCTTATATGGCTTAGAATCCTCCAACAGGCCTCAACTATAGCTGTACAACTCTCTCTAATAGTAATACCATTCTAAACTGTTCAAACTGTATTTAAACATGATTATATAGAATCTACTTCTCAACGCTCTTCAGGTCATAAACATTGATATGCGTAGTTGCCACATATAGATTGAGGTATGATCTTTCAAAAATACCTATTTGGGATGAGGTTACGCGAATGCAGTTGGTAGCTGATGGTGCTACACTCCTTATATTAAGCAGGAAATTGTCAGGAGATACTATAAATTAATTATAAACAACATAAATAGTGGAAGCTGGCTCTGAATGAGAACGTCTGTGTTTATCCTTGATGATAAGACTGAGTATAACGCACTCATCCTACTGGTCATGTTTATTATTTTTATAAGCTCCAAGGCAGAATCTACTGGTCTACCAACCTATCCTGTATTGACAACCAAACACTTCCTGTTTAATTGTTTAAATGTGTGTGTGGTGACGATGGAAACAGGTGTGAAAAACAGTGTACTGACTCACAATTATGGAAGACATAAATGCAACACATGATTAAATGTTGGTCAGTGTTGGGGAATAATCAAACTCAAGATCTCGTGAAGGAATCCCATCCAAGCCCAGTTTACACTTGCTTCTAATGAAATACTGCTAATCTCTGGCAACATACAGGAGTAATTGCGATTAGGTGCCATGCTCAAGGCACAACAACTGATTGGGAATTTTAACCAGCGAACTTGCTACCTACCAGCTGAATCCACTGTTCCCTTTCAGCAATCTCCCAAGGAATTCCTCATGTCCTCGTACGATGCACACAACCAGAGTAATATGCTTCTCTACATTATTCACATCTCTTATGTTGTTGAGTTGGGCTGGCAGGTGCTTCCATGCGTAGAGGGCCCATTTCAGAGCCATCTGACGTTACACACTTGTTGAGGAACACCTGGAGGGGACACCACCACACTGTGTCCCAAATGGCATACACTTAGTGCCTAGAGCTCTGATGAAATACAGCTAATACACTAGGGCATACGTTTTCAACTCACTCCTGTGGAACCCCACACCTTCAACAGGTTTGTTGTGGCCTTGAACAGGCACACCCGATTACGCTTGTCAGCTAGGCATTAAGCCTTTAATTAGTGAATCAGCTGCACCTGTTTAGGGCGACAACAAAACAGTGGAACGTCTGGGGGTCCCTGAGGAGAGGGTTGAAGGGTGCGATTTGGAACAATATTTTATTCTTAATTGAACACTCCAGACCCCTAAACACCTCAAAGTCAGTCATGTTTCCAGTCTCTAAAAACACTGCCTTAGTGCATTTGACCACCGTAAGTGTCCTGAAATGTCGTCAGTGACGTCACCGCATCATTTTTGAAACTACCAAATCTTAGTTTTGAATCGAGTCTTATCTTTTAATCGAGTCGATTGAAGAATTAAACTGGATTAATAAATATCAGGAAGTCAACTGAACGCCTCCGCTGAATCTAGCTGTAATTTCAAAAATGTTGTGATGATGTCACTGGCGACATTGTCATGTTGGAGACATGAATGGCACAATGTTTCTGAGGTGTTTAGGGGTCTGGAGTGTTCCTTTAATTTCCAGTTGGGTGGGTTACACTAAAAGTGTCTGCTTACCTCAGCGTTACACAACTGCGTTATTCACACCTGCAATACACAACTGCATATAAACACACATTTACAAAAGGCATATGTTCAGGATATGGACGTAACAGGACTGTCTGGAGATATTTACCACAGAAACAATCCGCCGATGGGTCGCAGTCAGGTTTGTTTACATCCACTTCTTTGACCAATCAGTTTCCTTTTATCCTTATATATTTATTAATTGTGCAAGATAGTATATAACTTTACATGCTAATATTCAGCTCCATGTCCCTATGGCATTCTATAGGGTTGCAAATGTCCCAGAATTTATAATCAATTCCCAGTTGTTTCAGTAACCTGTTTTAAATCAGAAGGCAAGATGCATGAAATCCGTAACTCTCCAAGGAGAAATTCTGAAAACCAGGGAATTTATTGACACTTCTCAGACTTGGCAGCACTGGTCATAGCAGATAAAAGGCATGTAAAGATTACATCAGTACTCATTCTGCTTGCAAGGAGAGACAAATAGCAGTGTTTGCTGGTTCTCTTTTCAACTGCTGGGAATGCAGTAGCATGGCTGTGGTGACTAGTAACTAACTTAAGTAGTACGTAGATGGTTAAAAGGGATATCGTCCGTGTGTGGAAAAACTACATGTTTTTCCCATTTTTTCCCATTATATGTCTGTCTGTGTCTGTCTGACTGTCTGTATCTAAAGTTGGGATCAAGCCACATTCTCTTCCTCACAGCATAAAGACATGTCAGATTGCATGAATATCAATCTGTTGCTGAGTTGTAGCAGTGCTACCCCTTAAGGATGTCCCACTGACTGAAACTTTCCATTGGGACAGCATGCACTGACTCACGCTGCTTTTCAACCAATTGATTCTCCATCACCTTGGAGATATGTTAATACAGCCTTGCATGGCGTTACGAGTATGCAGTGCCTGTCTTTCTTTCATAGGAAACATTGATGCTGTCATATAAGTTGACGGTCCTTTACTGTGTGATAAAGCATTGCTGAATTAGTAAGAGAATAGGTCTGTTAGTATAATTTGTTTTTGATTATCTTATTATCTTATCACAGATGTCTGTTATTGGTTATGTCCCAAATAGCACCTTAATTGCTATTCTCTGTATTCTGTGCTGTTTTCTGACAAGGTTTCATTGGGGTCTTTTACGATTAGTGCAATTTATATATAGACTAGATTGCCATTTGTGTTGCTAGCAGGTTGTCTGTGTGTAATTAACCTCACTTTTCCTGCTACTTTTTCCTCCACTAACATCTGCTGAGGATTTTGTTCAATATTCATCCTCAATACAAACTTTACTGATTTAGGTCTTAATGATAATTTGTGTTTGGTTTTTCTTTCAGTTCCTGCTCCTCGAAGATTACGTTTTAAAGTGCTTGGTACCAGCAAATTACTTGTGTCATGGAAGGAGCCAAAAGGAGACTTTGACAGCTTTACAGTTTTGTATAAAAGTGATCCAGGTAAAAATGGCTCTACATTTTTGGTTGTTATTTTTTAACAGTGATGAATGTACAGTCGTCCTCAGGAAAGAGCAGCTGGCAATCACGTGTTATCTGTAGAATGCATTTTTGGGCCCTGAGATGAATTATTTTGTTATTTTATCTAAACAGTCTAAACCTTTACAACTGTCAGTCATATAATACACAATGCCTCATTTTAAATATGCACTTGATTGTGGACTTTTTAGGTTTGAGTCAATCAAATAGCAACCAGCGGCAAAAATATATAAACATAGTAATCATATCCGCCTCATTCATTTATTAGCCACTCTCAGATGTAATATTAAAAACTGCTAAAATTTCTTTGGCAACATTTGCTTGGTTTCTGTATGTAGGGCGGCATATTTTAAAACAAAAAAGGATCTTGGAGGATAATTTATGACTTCTTCAAATTTAAACTGACGGTTTCTTGAAGAAGTCATAAGGTTTCTCTAATAGATTTAGTTTAAAACAGATCCAATCTGTGATGCTAGTTGCCCGCTGTTTAGCTGCAACTACCTGATAAGGAAATGCAACCACCTGGTTTCAGATATTTATAATCAGTCACTCTTTATTGGGGACCAATAAAAGTAAGCTGTGGAACTGGTTACTTGGTCCAGGGTCGAATACGAAGGATTCTCTGAGAACCTTTTATTTTCTAGTGAGCAGTCGTTACGAACCACAAAGTACTAGCAGACTAAACCACCAACTCTATGCTTAATTTGGGCCCAGCATCAAAGAAGAAAAACGTTCTGATCTGTTAGCGCCTCCTTGACAACTCTTATGTTAATACTCCAACATTTTGCTAGCTGTGCTACGCTCAAGACATTGAGGGCCCTATCTTGCACTCGGCGCAATGCAGCGCAAAGTCTGAACGCAGTGTCTTTGCTAGTTTAAGATCGACGCAGTTGTCATTTTCCCGTCAGGCGCCAGCGTTGTTTAAATATCAAATGCACCTGCGCCCATATTTGCGCCCATGGGAGTGCTGGTCTAACAGGGAGGTGTGTTCCGGATAATTCTGGGTGTATTGCTATCTTGAGGCATTGGAAAGTGATAGCGCCATTGACCAACAAAAACCTGGTCTTAAGTCAATGGCGCAGCACGTCATAGTTATTTTAACTGCAAATTAGTCAAATGCACCTGTGTCATAGGCACTGAGCGTGCACACTATGCTTGTTGCACACACACAGGGAAGCGCAGCAGCACACAAACATGCAAAAGATTACAAATAAAATATAACGGTGCAAATCCGCCATCATAATAGCAATGCACGAAAGGTACAAACGTGCCTGGCTCTTAAAGGGAATGGGAGATGAATCTCTGATTGGTTTATTGCATGTTACGCCCAAAACACGCCTATGAATTAATGAAGACACTTTGTACAACCCTTTTACAAATCCGCCGGGCGCATAGATCCTTTTATCTGCTGTCGAAATAGCAAAAGTGGATTTGGACACGCCCAAAGCGCACTTGCGCCATGCGCTTCACGTCATGCGCTCAGATCGTTAAAATAGGGCCTGAAATGATCTGAAAGGATCTGAAATGCAAGTATTAAACGCGAAACGCAAGTGACATTGTGGGCGGGTCCCGGGCGCTTTTGCTATTTCAATAATAAAAGATAAATTACTCTTGCGCCGGACGCACATCTTAAATTGGTAGGTCTGAAGTAGCTTCATTAGACTACATTGCAAAAATATCACCATGCATTCATAACCTCATGATTCACTGAGAGTGAGCCCAAAACATCAGAAAGTATATCTTTGTGACATTTCTTTATTTACATTTTGTCAAACAGAAAAATCAATTGCAATCTGCCATTAAAATAGAAATCCGCCATGGAACAAGCGCGCCTGCTCTTAAGCTGGATTCACACCAGGCAAACTGGTTGCATTGCGGCGGAAGTCCATTAATTTCAATAGGAAGCAATGCGCACCGCTGCGGCAAATCTACCGGAACTGGCAAAATGCGGTGCGGCGGGTTTGTCGCAAGAGTTGAAATAATCCAACTTTTGTTGTGCTTTGCCATTCTGTGCCAGAACCGGAAGTTGATTTACCTCCGAGAAAGAGCTAATATGTCGCTTTCATCTATGGGTGTGTGAGATTGCAAGACAAGCTTTGACAGCTCAGTAGGTAGTTTTCGTATTGTCAATGAATACAAAACTGAAAACAGCTCCTGTCAGTCGCCTTGCTGGAGATGGACAATTGTATGCAATGTTGCCCACCATCTCGTAGATGCGGAAGATTGATTACGATGTTGATTACAGTGTACAAGTGTGTCTGCATTACGATGCCGTACGGGGATTTTTTTGCTGTGTCTCATGTGAATTCAGCTTTAACCGGGATGTCCACTGAACCCGTCGAATGCGTTCGTTGTGCCGGAAGTCATTCATTGTCAATGGAGCAATCCGCAAGGATGCGCTTAACTTGCGGGCTTGCGATGCGGTGCACTCTGTGTATCGCATACGTTTAAGTTATTCAACTTGTGCGTTGCAACCCTGTACCGTTGTACAACCGGAAGTTGAAGTTTCCACTGGAACGAGTAGCACAACACGATAGTAATGGTCTTGCATTGCTGAAGCAATTGTGCGTCAAGTCCGCATTATGCGGAGGCATATATCCGGTAAAAAATCTGACGTGTTCAGTGGACATCCAGCCTTAAAGGGACTGTGAGCTGATGCTTTGATTGGTTTATTGCACATTACTCCCAAACCAAACCTATGACTAATGTAGCTACTTCAGACCCATTTTAGATTTGCGTTGGGTGCAAGAGTAATTTATCTCGCTGGTAAAATAGCAACAGCGCCTGAGCTTCGCGTTTGATACTTGCGTTTCATATCGTTAAAATAGGGCCCATGGTCTTATTGCATTGTAGATAATACCAAGTAATGTCAACACATTTTCCTTGTAACAGAATGTACATGTATATAAACGGTTTGCATTATAGAACAGAAATAGTCAAATCAGGCCAAATGTAGAAACTTTTTAATCTCGAAAACTGCTTTTTTATAAATAGAAAATAAATTCAGTACTTGATTGACTAATTAGCAGGTTAGGAGAGATGACGTTTAGATGAGTGTGGGTGATGTTTCTGGCATACACCATACCGCACTGCCTGTTTCAGTCTTCTGCCTGTACTGTACTGTACTGTACTGTATGTGTTCCAAATGAAACACTATGGACTTCTTTCCACCAGGGAGTATACAGCTTCTATCAAAAGTAGTGCACCGAATGGCGTTTAGCATTCCACATGAATGCTGCGTCTGCACTGTTTTCTGTGACGGCCAGCCAAGTCCACACAGACCACACAGAAACAGCACCCGGCTTTCATAAGACCCAACCGAGTGAGATGCTGTCTCACATCTCAGCTGATCTGTGGCCAGAAACAACACAACATGCCTGTCTGTCTGTGTGTCGAAATGCCTGTCTGTCTGCGTGTCGGTCTGTCTGGCGTTTTTTCTGCTTCTCTTACCTCACCTGCCTGGTTTCCTAACTCTCTGACTTGTTGTATCTTTGCCTGCCTGGTGCCCTAATACACTGTCTGGCTGTATCTTTGCCTGCCTAGTTCCCTACCTCTCTGCCTGTCTGTATCTTTGCCTGCTTGCCTACTTCTCTACATGCACTCCAGGCAGTGTTGGTTATCATGTGTGAAGCTTTGGTCTAGCCCCGCACAGCTGCCTTTCCCTGGTTGGTGTTCCCCTGTGACAGATAATAGCCACTCAACTAGCTCAGCGCCCACTGCTTATCACGCCGCCTGGCAGAGACCACCCACCCAACTCGGCTGTGCGCTGGCACACACAGTCTTCATTAAAGCATTGTGAAGTGGCTTAGGGACATCAGGAAATGCACCAACTCTCAGTGAAATAGATGCATTTTCTTCTCCATAAGGAAATCATCTTGGTGCAGGATGAGCATTTGCTTAAATCATTAATGTTTCCTTCAGTCAGTCCTTTTTTTAATCCCATTTCATTAGAACGTGTGATTTCACTGAGCCATTTGACGAAAGAGACGAACAATTTGCCAAATGCCATATTTACAGACATTTCCATAGGTGTGACAGTTTATTTTTTAAGTGAAAATATTATTACATTTATTATTAGTAAAATTCATCCAAAACATATAGTTTAAATATATTTCAGTATGTTTACATTTACATTTTTACATTTTAGTCATACTATAGCAGACATTCTTATCCAGAGTGACTTAAATTGAATACAAGGGCATTCTCCCTGGAACAACTTAGGGTAAAGTGCCTTGCCCAAGGAATCGAACTGGCATCCTTCCGACTACTAATCCAACTCCCTAACCTCTGAGCCTTATTGGCAGCTGCGGAACGCCTTAGATAAACCTGTGGGATGGTGAGGGGCATGCACATGGTTCATCCAACCACAAAACATGGAAGCCTTTAGTCAGATCATGCATGGAATGATTACGTTCACTGAATATACTTCGCGCCCAAACCGAACACAAAGAGTTGCTGGACAGCGACATGGCCGGATAGGTAATCTGATTTATCTAACCCAAATCATGGTTAGCGCTATGACAATTTTGCGCTGTCTCATGCAGAAGGCCCGGAGAAAGTCAGAGAACCCATGGTCAGGCTCGAACCCATGATCATCGTGACATTGACTGTCCTGCGATGTAACAACTTAGCCCGCTACGCCATGCGGACCACGAGTCAGACGATTCATTTTCGCACTGCATCTCCAGCACGAAAGCCTTTAATCAGATCATGTGTGGGATGATTATGCTCACCAGATATTCTTCTGCGATTGAACTTACAGGCGCCCCAATCTGCACACAAGGAGTTGCTGGAGAGTGACGTGGCAAGGTAGATGATTTGACTTATTTATCCCAAATCCCAGGCAGCGCAATGCCAATTTGTGCTGCCTCGTGCTAGAGGTCCGGGCATAGTCGGAGAAACCATAGTCAGACCTGAACCACTGACTACCATGATGTACTTTGACCATTACACTCACAACTGCTCCAGGTTCATGTTTAACGTTTGAAGGGCTGATATTCTGGGTCCATTCACCTACAACTCCCTGCTCTCTCTTCTTCATCTTCATCGCTCCGTCTTTAACTGTCTGTATCTCTCTATATCTTTTTGTTTCCTTGTTGTGTGTTTCTTTCCCTCCTCTCTCCTGTTCTTTCAGTTCTTCTTATCTCTCTCTCTCTTTCTGCTTGTTAAACACATACAGGCCATTTTCCTGCAGTGTTCTGCTGTGAAAGTGCTGCTCATTAAGCACTGTTAGACTGTTCCTATTGATCAGTCAGCCCAGTAGGATTTAGATCACCCTAATTGGTCAATAATGTGAACTGGTCCCTGAGCTGTTTTACTGCTGAGGAAAGTGAAAGTGGAGCTGTACGTGCGGGACAGAAGAGTGGAATAGGAGAGGAAAGGAGAGAGGTGAAGGTGGAAGGAGAGGAGTGGAGTGAGACTAAACAAAAAAGGAGGAGAGTCAGTGATTTGCAATGGAGAGGTGTAATGTATGGGACTTCAATGGAGAGTTGTACTGTATGGGACTTCAATGGAGAGTTGTACTGTATGGGACTTCAATGGAGAGTTGTACT
>JACXGM010010924.1:0-25684 GCA_016801145.1 Umbra pygmaea | reverse complement strand
TCTTACCTCTCTCACCTCCTCCTTATACACACACCCTCCATGGCAACGCCCTCACTTACCAACAACAACAACAACAACGTCTCTTGTAGGTGATAGCTCAGAGATTCCATCTCTTTTCTATCCATCTTCTAGTTAGGAAGCAGGCCTGGCAAGGGGTTGAATGGGGGGGACTAGAGTGGGGGGGCAATGAGAGGCCATAACCGCATTGCTGGTTTTAGTCTTGATTTTGGTTAAATCAAACTTTATTATAAAATAGAGTAAGAATACTTAAGACATTCTACAACCTGGTAAGATTAAACTATCCAAAGAGTCAGATTAAAATAGAAATATATGTCTTGATATACACACATACACGGACACACAATATCATTAAGAATACACTAGTAACTTTTAAGAGGTCTTGTAGTTTAAAAGTGTAGAAAGTGGTGTGCTTGATAAAACTCTTGCTGGGTTTGGGTGTTCCTCGTCGATTAGGGGTTTTAAGGAGGGGTTTGTGGCTGACCTATTGATAAACTTCTGCCCTAGAACAGCAGCCCTTTCCCTTAATGTGCACATCCATGCCAGTTCATGGGAGTATTGGTTATTTGTGTATTTGGGAAGCCTGTATGACATTTTTATTGCTAGGTTTTGGACTATTTGCAGCCTTGCTATTTGTCCTGGGGCTGCATTGCACCAGCCTGGGATTCCTATTCGAACAGGGGCCTAATGTATGCCTGGAAAACCCTGATGACTGTTCTAGGTGCTGTGCCTCCTTTTTTCCAACACATAATTTTTAGGTGATTCAGCCATTTTCTTGCTTCCTTTTCTATATAGTCAATATGGGTGGTCCATTTAATATTTTCTTGAAAGGTAACCCCTAGAAATTTAGCTGTGGGAGTTATCTGCAGTTTCTGTCGATATAGTATTAGTTCAATGTCTTTATTTTGTTTACGAGTTCTGGAGAACAAGATGACTTGTGTTTTCAGGGGATTCAACTTGACTAACCACATGTTTGCCCATGACTCGATTTCATTTATACACTTTTGTAATTTTTTTGCTGCATGGCTAAAAGTAAAGGATGATGCCCAGTAGCATAGGTCGTCAGCAAACTCCTTATACACACACCCTCCACGGCCACACCCTTCTTACCTCTCTGACCTCCACGTTATACACACACCCTCCACGGCCATGCCCCTCTTACTACTCTGACCTCGTCCTTATACACACACCCTCCATGGCCACGCCCCTCTTACCACTCTGACCTCCTCCTTATACACACACCCTCCAAGGCCACGCCCCCTTACCACTCTGACCTCCACCTTATACACACACCCTTCATGGCCAAGCCCCTCTTACCTCTCTGATCTCCTCCTGATACACACATCCTCTCGTAGGCTTCATTCCTCTGATTCTGGACTTGTAACTATTCACAAACTAGACTCTGTACCATGGGAAACCAAGCTTTCAGTGTTGCTGCCCTCCAAACTATGGAACTCTCTCCCTTCACATAAACCCAACTTACACTCCATCCCCACTTTCATAAACTTAAAACCCATTTGATCAGCTTGGCTTTCCAACGATAGCTTGCTCTTCCCTCAGCTCTAGCTATCTCTAACTATCCCTTTTTGTTCATTAATATAATTTTTTTGGTATCATTTTTGTCTTGGTACAATTGCTGTTCAGTGTCCTTGAATCTCTTGAAAGGCGCTTAAATATAATAATAATATTCATCATAATCATTATTATTATTTTTATTTTAAGAAGGGGTCTTCTCCTGAACAGAGGTGTTGCAGCTGAGGAGAGGCTACCGTCATTGATATTTTCACGGACCAGAAGAAGAAGAAAAAGGCAAACGATGACAAAACTGGCAGCAGCATTGATGTTAATGTCAACAGTGACTAAGATTATCTTAACTGTGTTGTTATGAACCATTTACAGTTTTATTATGAATCATTAACTGTGTTATTATGATTTGTTTACTGTGTCCTCGAACTTGTCCATGCTTCCTGTTTCCGTTTTGTCGCGCACCACTGAAAAAACAGAGTGGTGCGCCCTCAAAAAATTGCGCGCCCGGTCGGGTGCGTTAAGTATACTGTAGACATTACTCTGGCACCGAGTGACTCTACAGTAACACGAGCGACAAAAGTCAAGCGACACACACTCACTTGGTGGGCTTTCTGTATTGATACTAGCATGGCGTTGCCTACTATCTGCGAGAGGTCTTAAAAGTTATCAGAGGTATTGTCAAGTCACAAAAACAATGTTTTTTTATTTAAAAGTATGTATTTCTCGATAGAAGTAACAAAATATATGAGATAAAATGCCAAACTTATTAGATATATACTGAAATACCATGTCCCGAAGCGTTTCCGCCATCTTGAATTATTTTCTTCGACTCGAGCAACCAACGTATACGTCACGCTGCCTTCACTCCAATTGGCAGTCGCTTTGTCGCTTCGCTTAGCATTTGCATAAAATAGACTTCTTGTCTATTTTGGCCCCGCCTTGCTTGCGGCAGCGACAAGCTTGTCGCCTGTCTCTGGCAAACGGCCATTCGCGTTGAAAATGAATGGCAGCCTGTCGCTTTGTTGCTGTCTTTTGTTGCTCGTGTGACTGTAGGGTAATTCTGCTCATTAACTATGCCCTTGTAGCCGAGCTGCACCAATCACATTGGTGTATCTGATATAGGCGTGCCAGAGGCGTGTTAAACAGATGACGACAGCGCTGCGACCTCAAAGTCTTTAGTAAACATTGTAAGATCGCTATGGATGAACCTCAGTTGTTTAAACGGCTTTGGCCACTACAATGAAGGAGTTAGACTTCGCTCGAATCGTTCCTTTTTTTTAAAGGACGTTTTTGCTGTTTTGCCGACCTGATACGGCAATAGTTTTATCTACCAGTTAGCTCCACCATAGGGGCTTAGCGAATAACCACTGGTGATAGGTCGTAGTGTTATCCAATTGCGTAGAGTGAGATTTTCAAATGCATGCTTGGTGCCGCCCCTCGAGTTGGGTTATTTTCATTACTCAAAGCCAGATCCTTACATTCTCTGGATTTGGGTATGGATTTTTTCAGGCTAAAACAAAACCTGCTCCCAAAAAGATTTGAAATATATAGACAATTTGAATCTTTTCTGGAAACGTAAAGATACTTTTAGACTTGTTGGATTAAGCCAAACTGGAATGAAATCTCTTAAAGACATTGGGCCCTATTTTAACGATCTGAAACGCAAGTATCAAATGCAAAACGGCGAAGTGACATTGTGGGAGGGTCCTGGGGGCTGTTGCTATTTTACCGCCGGGATAAATGACTTTTGCGCCCGACGCACATCTAAAATGGGTAGGTCTGAAGTAGCTTCATTAGTCATAGGTGTGGTTTGGGTGTAACGTGCAATAAACCAATCAGAGCGCCATCTCACATTCCCTTTAAGAGCATGCGCGCATGTTCCATGTCGGATTGCTATTATAACGGCTGATTATAGATTTTTCTTTTTTACAAAATGTAAATTAAGACATGTCACAAGACATACTTTTCCGATGTTTTCGGCTCACTCTCACTGAATCACCAGGTTATGAATGCATGGTAATATTTTTCCAATGTAATGTAACAGAGCGAGATTACTTTGCTTGCCTCACTATTCTGTCAAATAAGCTCTAAGGCATTTGGGTTAAGTGGCAAGAACGGCACATGCATTTCAACATCACGTCTCGTACACAGATCAGTCTCCTTAAGTCCTCTAATATTTCCTAATTTATGTCATCAACACATCCATGATTTATGGACATGTTGTTTGAAACAAAACAAGCCACAAAGAATGCTGCGACTAGAGTAGTGTAAAGTGCCTCCTGTCCTATCCAAACTCCCGACGCGCATTTTCAGTGTGCCTAATGTTAGTTCAATTAGGCTACGCTGCGTGTTTGTGTATGTTTTCGATTAAACAGCATTTCACACACTGTTGCTGGCATCAAATTGTATCATCCTCAGCCATGTCTTTAACAGATAGCGTTGTTTCCTTCACAGCCACCCATCCAAGGGGAGATACCCATCAAATATGGCAGAGTTTGCATTGACTTTTAACCAGGTTTTTCCTGGTCAGTGGCGGAATTGTTTTCGGGAACTGCAAGATAGCACCATGGAACATTTACGCCGGAACACGTCTCTTTTCTTTCGCTGAACCGCCCAACGAACGCAAGTTCATTCCCTAATTTACCGACGCACGTCTGTGGAGGGAAAAGTCCCAAATGCGTCGGGTGCAAGATAGGAATGATACATGCGTTGGTGTAATAAGTCAATTGCGCTGGGTGTAAGATAGGGCCCAATGTGTATTATGCACGTTGTCACCAATTGACTGAATCTGGCCCCTGCACTAGCCATAGCTCTGTTACAACACATTCTTTCAACCCAGCCCCTAACATTTTACTAAAACAAAGCTTAGATGCTCAAATTAACGACATATTGGAACAAAGCCATGTCAAAGGACGTCAAATGAACCACACCTAGACCTTGCCCACCCCCCTTTCATCTGAAAAGATACAGACAAAAAAAAAACACTGGAGAGTTCAACATCCCTCTACTGCCCACCACCTGCTTGAAAAATTCTGTCAATAAAAACCTTGCCCTGCCTTGAGCACAGAATGCTCTGTGCCGTTACTGTTGATAACACTAAGTCCCCTAACTCTGACACTGTCTGTGACGTGTTCAAGGTCCCTATGATACTAGAGGCATCTTTCTAGAATACATTATCAGAAGCTGGGACCTGAAAGGGAAAAAGTACTCTTCTGCAATTCCTGCACAGCAAAATCACCAGTGTTAAATCACCTTTGAGATTGTTAAAGTAACACTCAATAGTGTTTATATAGAGCCATGGCATCATCAATATTGTTTGTCATATATTCGAAATATACACTGCTCAAATAAAGTAAAGGAACATGCAATCATCACAATATAACACCTAGTCAATTAAACTTCGGTGATATCAATATGTCCAGTTAGGAGGCATAAGTGATTGTGAATCAATGTCACTTGAAAGTGACAACAGGTGCACTGGAGAGGCAACAGCAACACAACCCTGAAAAAAGAGTGGTTTTGCAGGTTGTGGCCACAGACAATTGCTCTCTCCTCATCCTTCCTGACTCATTCTACTTCAGTTTTCCTGTCATTACTGGAAGCATGAGGCTGTACCTGCAGCCCATTCAGGTTGAACAGGTAGTCCAGCTCCTCCAGGGTGACACATTTATTGGTGCAGAGGCAAGAAGGTTTCCTGTGTCTCCCAGTACTGTCTCAAGAGCATGGAAGAGACACCAGGAGACTAGCCATTACTCGAGGGAACCTGAACAGGGCTGTAGAAAGGCATCAACTCAGCAGCAAGACTGGTATCTGTTCCTTTGTGCGTGAAGGAACAGGAGGAGCACTGCCAGAGCCCTACAAAATGACCTCCAGTGGGCTACTGGTGTGCATGTTTCTGACCAAAATGTCAGAAACAAACTCTGTGAGGGTGGCATGAGGGCCCCACGTCCTCTAATGCAGCGATACTTATTCCTGCTCTTGCAAGCCGCAATTCCGTAGGTTTTCATAACAAACTATATTTAGCACAGGTGATGCTAAGCATTACAAGGATAAAATGCTAACTCAGGGTAGTCGCAACTGGGTTTGGACGGAAAACATACGGAATTGCGGCTCGCAGAGCAGGAATGAGTATAGCTGCTCTAGTTAGACCTGTGCTCACAGCCAGCATTGTGCAGCTCAATTGGTATTCACCAGAGAACACCAGAATTGGCAGGTCCGTTTTGGCACCCAGTTCTCTTTACAGATGTGAACAGGTTCACACTGAGCATGTGACAAATGTAAAAGAGTCTGGAGACGCCGTGGTGAACGCTATGCTGTCTGCAACATCATCCAGCATGACCGGTTTGTCGGTGGGTCAGTGATGGTCTGGGGAGGCATATCCTTGGAGGGTCACACAGACCTACACATGCTAGCCAACGGTACCCTGACTGCTGTTAGGTACCTAGATGAAATCCTCAGACCCATCGTCAGACCTTACGCTAGTGCAGTGGGCCCTGTGTTCCTCCTGCTGCAGGACAATGCCTGGCCTAATGTGACCAGAATGTCTAGGCAGTTCCTGAATGACATGACTAGACCTCACCTTCCACAGACCTGAATCCAATTGAGAACCTCTGGGACGTTGGTGCATCTGACGCCACTAAGTATTGCCACAGACTATCCAGGAGCTCACTGATGCCCTGATCCAGGTCTGGGAGGAGATCCCCCAGGACACCATCCACCGTCTCATCAGAAGCATGCCCAGATGTTGTCGAGAGTGCATACGGACCCGTAGGGTCCATATAGACTACTGAGTCATATTATGAGTTGACGTGATGAAATTAACGCAAGTTGCAACAGCCCATGATTTTAGTTGTTTACTTTGACTTTCGTGTGAGTTTGAATCCAGCCCTCAGTCAGTGATTTTGGTTTCCATTGATCGTTGTTACGCAATTTTTTTTAGTGATTTTTTAGCTGTGTATTTTAAGTGCACTAAAATACTATTTCCAATTATGTATTAAAAGTATACAAAATAATTAAATAAGTGGTTACAAATTAAAACACTTACTGTAAGTATACATATTACCAGGCTTTTAATTAGTTTGCATTGAAAAGAGTAAAAGTTGAAACAATGGCAACACTTAGCAATGCTCGAAGAAACGGTGTCAAATATTGGGCTGTTGAAGAAACCCCTCCCTTGACATCTGTCTAGTCAGCTGCTTTGTGATTACTTGAGTGTGCTGTGTGTCAACTTTTGGACATTAACACACTCCATTCTAGCTTTTTCACAAATTTTATGTCCAATTTGTGATTAAGGCTTTGCTTCATTGCAACTACTCCCACTGAACTCCAGCCACTTAATGTCAAGATGTCTTCCGAAGCACCTCAGATGCCATTCTAGTTCTGGCTCAACCAGGACGTCTAGACTGGAGTCCTTTTGACTCTCTGCCTCTGGTACAAATTCTTGGCAGTTGCAAAAACCTTGGTAGCCATACACCTACATGTAGCTTTCTTGGTGATACATTTAGACCCTACCTCTCAAAACCATACCAGTCATTTCATTTGGAGGCTATGCATGAATTAATTTCATGAAAATGACTTCTTGCAACAAACTACAGTTACTAAACAAGTAGTGTCTTTCTACAAGGCACCAATGAATCTATCATCATTTAAAGGAACTAGTTGTAGAATTTGAGCCGTAACAACAGAACTACTTTCTCTTTCATGTGACCAGTGTACAAGCGTTGTAAAAACAATATTTGATAATATTTAAAAAAATATCAAAAAGGATGTACTGTGTATATATATATATATAAATATATATATATAATAATGTTTCCCTCCACTATGCCGTGCTTATGTACACACAAAAGCACGGCCTAAAATGTGCAGATTTGTTTAATTTCAGACACACCCAGTAACAAACACTGTGGCAGCCCAACTCATCACGCCTTCATTGCAAATTCCTGTTAAAATGTCAAAATCTGCCCTGCATAATGTATGAAATCTTTCTCCCTGTTATACTCTTTTTATTATTATACACAGTAAAAACGTCTGTGTTAAATCAACACCCTACGTGTTAAATTAACACTCTTCAGTGTGTTTATAGGTCCATTGGACCTATATAAACACTGAAAGTGTTAATTTAACACTGACGTTTTTGCTGTTTATTTGTTTAAATATAAAGACATACATCTTCTACAGCTTTTGGAAGATGCTTGCTCAAAGAGAAAGTTGTGTTTTTTGTCCGCGACATTCTACACAAATTCTACAAATAACATCTTTAAAACCCTGCCGTCGTGCCAAACAAAATGTCATCCCTGTTTTCACTATAGGCTTCCTCTATATCATTTCACAGTAAACCAGTGCATTCATGCGATTTTTAAGCACAGTTGAAGATCCTTGCAGTTCTCTGGCCTTCACAATGTACACTACACTCTCATTGTGAGTCAGCTTAGCCTGAAGCAGGAGCCGCTCAGGCCTCCACAGTTTCTCCATTCAGCCAGTGTTGTATGTTCCGTTCCCCGTAAAGGCGGAGGCCAATAAGGCCAGGGTCTGTTCCTGCTGTGGTGAAGCTCTGTGAGTTTGAATGAATGCAGGGCTCAGCAAGTGTATCAGAAGCCAAGGAAAACATGAGGCCGCTAAACACACCGGGGTCTCTGGAGACCCCAGAACAAGAACAGAGTGAACATTGACATCAGAGCTCCAGCAGGCGCCGTACAGAGCAGGGGGCTGGGGGAACATGGGCACTAGCACGTGCCCACTGGACCTCATCTACCTGTATGTATGTAAAAGGCCTGGATGAACAGAGACATCTAGAGGAGATCTTTAAGTGGATGTCTATAGAATGCACATAACATACACATGGGCATGTGTACATACATAGATGTATGTTTACATGCATTTCAAAATACACACAAGCATGGTAGTCCCACAAGTCACAATGCATACAAACAGACACACAAATTATACTGTTTGCATAGTATTGAGGCAATATAGGCAATATATCCTTAATGCTGTATAGAAAAGCATACTTTTATTATGGTAAGATAACAATCTCTTCACAATGTCTTGGCAGTATGGTTGGTATAAAGAGACACGGTTGCCTTGTGTGTTTATATTCAAATTCCCATCAAACCACATTCCATTTTTTATAGCAGACTATTCCAAAGCAACTAGAAGTTTAGTCAATTAATCTGAGATTAAAGCAGAACATAATCCAAAAAGTAGACGGCTGTCCGACATCCTTCTGAAAGCATAATCCAAATCCTTCATTGGTTGTAATGTGTGTAACAAATGACAATGTCTCTTCCTGCCTCTATCAGAAAGGAAAGTCTATGTTGTATATTCTAACCATATATTTATCCATGCTGTTTTTCAGATGACATGTTCACCAGAACACACCAAGCAGTGGCATGAAATCCCCATAAATACTGGATATTGCTCCCTTTCACTTACAAGATATGGCTTTGTTTGCGCACAAATATCCCAATGAAATCCTGATTAAATTGAGGTTGAATAAAACAAATTTAAAAAGTGCTGTGACAGTCAGGTGTAAATACCCCACCCTCTGTGCAGTAGCATCATTTTAATCAACAGTGAAACAAATTTGACAACAAAAAAGACTGTAAAAGTGAAAGCCATTTCAAATTGTCACTGCCATTTCAGATTACAGAAAAAAAATCAATTCCAAAGAGGTACAGTATGTACTGTCTGTATGTATGCTTCTAAAGCATCATGGGCCGGTTTCATGGACAAGGATTAAGCCTAGTTATTATGGATTAAGCCTAGTCTTGGACTAAAAAGCAAGATCAATGGAGATCTGATCTGTGTCCGCAAACCAGTCCAAGAATATATTATCGAAAAATAAAAATAAACATTTTCCAAAATGCACATGAAAAACCATTCAAAATGCCTTTATCTGTATTATTGAGGTCTATGAAAACCCATCTTTATCCAATACACTTTTCACTCTTTACAACACTCAGACCTAATTCAAATAGGCTGGAACAGTACACATGATATTGAAAATTACACTTTACCTTGCAAATGTCCTCCAAGCCAAAGATAAACGTAAATTATTGAAGGGTCAAATTGTCATAATTGTAAATGATAAGTTTCAGCGCTGTATTCTTGTCCCCTGCGTGAGTGGCGCTGTATATCCACTCCTGCATAAGGTAGGGTACTAACGTACCAGCGTGGATGAGTCGTTGCTCCAACCTGTGAGCCAAATCCTTCTCTGCTCTGTGCTTCTCCCAGATGTGTTGGCAGTAGAGAGAAGCTGTATTCAAATGCTGAAGTTTAACAGATTCAGTTTGAGAGAGAGGGGAGTGTGGGGGCTGTAGGATGTAAATTGTCTTGCCAGTAGTGTGATGTCATGATTTGAATAATCAAAGCACAACATCTAATATCACTACCACTATAACAAGTATACAAAGTTACTGCTTTAGTTACATTGTGTACATAACAAAAGGTGAAATTGGCTTTAAATAATGATTTTGATTGATTACATAGGTTGAATATTCTTTCATATAATTAGTTATAGGCAAATCAAGAGGATACTAAAGGCTATAACTTTCCCAGTGTAAACACCACTCCATTTCTCAAAAGATCAACTCTTGATGAATCCAAGCAAAGCAAAACATGTTTTTTACATGTTCACATGGAAATTATTAATCAGACACACATCCTGAGTAACACACAGGAGCAATTAGGGTTAAGCTATAGTATGCTCTTGGGTGGAAATGGGCCATGAACACACAGGGTACCTCTATACTTACATGAATATACCAACAACTGGTAAACTGAATCGTAGAGCCTTTATAACTATAAAGCACATCAAATACTATTTTTGGACATTAAGCTGTAGAAATTGTACTCATTTATCATTTTCCTGTTTTAAAATATATATATTTTAAATAAACTATGTCTCACGCCAAAATTATTTGATAATTTTGTAAATTATTTCATATGAGGTCATCGAAACTCCATTTGCAAGCTAGAATTGGAATAGTCAGTAGCAAAATAATGCTTTCTAGCACTTCAATTAAGATGTTCTTCATCTGCTTTTAAAGTATGTGTGGTCTAATTAAAGAGGCAATCTGGCATTGGTAGAAGGTATGACATCCTTTTGATCTCATGGATGATGAATCAATGCCTACAGAACTCTGTTAATGAACTTGAGTGGTTACATTTCCTACAGATGATTTGTGTGATGTAGTCTGATTGCCACTTTAAATTTGTGTCCTAGCCTTTCAAAAAGCATTGTGTAACTTCTTATGCACTCAAATACTAGACATTTCCTTAGCTGATATAAAAAACCTCTGTGAAGAATAATAGTCACTTTTTTATTAATTAATGTAGCTTTGTTTGGGTCTAGAGCCAGGGCAGCATTTAGACAGTTCATAAGCACAGTGATTCATTGGTCAGTCAGTGAGTCAACACATTGCATTCAAAATGTTATGTGCTTTTAAGTACATATTATCTGCATATGTGGTATGCATAGTACATACTGGACATTGTTTTTAAGAATGGGTGTTCAAAATGAGGCATGTATATTTGCACATTGATATTTTCAATATCTTGTATAGAAAAAGTCAGATGGTAGTGCACAGTCTCCAGGTCAGGAAGGTTTATTGATAAGATTATGGATGGTGAGCAGAGCTTCTGAATATCTGTGAATGTTAATGAATAACTAGTAACATATTACACATTTTTTAGAAAAGTAAAAATATATTTTTTTAAGAATAAAAATCTACCAAAAACTTTATTCTACTTAAACCTGCACTATGTAACTTTTTGAAGATTACATAAAAAATACATTGTTTTAGGAATAGTAGAACCATTAGGAACTAGCATCTTGGATCCAGGGAGTGAAAATAAATCTACTTAATGCCAAATATAGACAATATTAGAATTGCAAAATTGTAATTTCACAATACAGTTGTATGCAAATATGACACAGTAATATTTTGGTGGTAAAATGAGGTTCCAACATTTTCTGTTCATCCAATTCTCAATTTTCGGTTGTTTTGATACATATTGCACATTTTCTGTTAATCCGTTGAACCTCATTTCACTACCGAAATATTACTATACCGGTATTCTTCAGTTATTTGATAGATCAAAATTAAATTGCTGATCCAAACACCCAATTACTTATAAATTAAAATCATGAAAATTGTCAGGGGTGCCTAACCTTTTGCACATGACTCTATATATCGTAACTAGCAATCAATACATATTATTCACCAAAAAAATTATATTTTCAGAAATATTATATTGTCCCTGTATTGTTGTGTTTCAGATACTTTCCATTTAAGTAGCCGTTTACAAGCAAAACAAACTTACATTGATTTTTGATGTTGTTTTTATTTCTTTCAATTTTTTTGTTTTCTCAATAATCTTTAGGGAGTATTATTTTTCTGTTTTTTTTTCCTCATTATATATTTTATACATGTAAACCTATTAAAAACCATGTGAAAATGGTTCTGGTATTAAGAGTTGACCAAAACACTGGCCTCTAGGGAGTCACGGTCATGGATGTATGATGTTCCTGAAGGAATTACTCACAGAACTACTATAATCCATAGTAATGGACTCAATACTGTTTTATAAATATGTAATGTTATGTTAATTAAAGTAACCTGTGATACTGCATGACAAATCAAATCATGTGAGTCATGCACTGTGCTCATTTCATTCTGCACTGTGAATCGTAATACATGCAAATCCAAAACAAATACAAATGAAAGCATTAAATAAGGAACAATAAATACTGTATGCTTGAGTCCCTGTAAATTGTTCCTCAAGCCACTATTTCCGCAAACAGCTCACAAGTGTGCATTTTGGGTGTATTTGTTTTTCAGAGAAGCAAGACACAGCATGCATTTCATCTGTAATTGTTTTTGTAATTGAAGTTGTTTCATAAAAGCTGTGGAGTGGGTACAGTGTGGGGTTCCATCATGATGGGATTCAGTGGGCTGGTTCTCTAATAAATTATACTTAAACATTGATTGAACTTGGACAGCAACAAAATAATGGAACTGAACACCATTCTACACAAACACACTGTCTTAAAGATATGGAATAATTGCCATTGGTTGTTTGGTGTCAAACTTTATGTGAAATATTTAATACTGGCAGTTCATTAGAAATTTTAATTTATGCTACCCATCCATCTTCGTCCGCTTATCCAGGGTCGGGTCGCGGGGGCAGCAGCTCCAGCATGGGACCACAAACTGCCTTTTCCCGAGCCACATTAACCAGCTCCGACTGGGGGATCCTGAGGCGTTCCCAGGCCAGGTTGGAGATGTAATCCCGCCACCTAGTCCTGGGTTTTCCCTGAGGACTCCTCCCAGCTGGACGTGCCTAGAACTCCTCCCTAGGGAGGCGCCCAGGGGGCATCCTTACCAGATGCCCAAACTACCTCAACTGGGTCCTTTCGACACAAAGGGGCAGCGTCTCTACTCCGAGCTCCTCATGGATGACTGAGCTTCTCACTCTATCTCTAAGGGAGACGCCAGCCACCCTCCTGAGGAAAACCATTTTGTCCGCTTGTACCCTGGATCTCAAATTTATGCATTTTTGAAAACTCCAGTTGGGCATTTTTGTGTTTCTGTCTTAGTAGTGGGAACTTCCTGGATCATCTACAATGGAGCCGATTTTCATTCTGACTGAGACGGGTGGTGCGACAACTGTGAACTTGAATGTCAGCTTGAATCTGTTTTAAAGTTCCTATTCCACCATTTGTACAATAATTATCTTAATTCTTAAACTTCTTAATAATATTAGCAACATTTCTCATAGGCATATCATGGAAAATTAGAGAGAGCATTTACGTTGACCAAGTTTGGCTAATACCTTCTTTCTAACATTTTCAGACAACTGACTGTTTTTTTCTCTCTTTTCCATGTTCAGTGTGATACATACAGTGACACAAAACGGCAGAGTGAATCTTTTCCCCAGTTAAACTGGCTGAATGAGCGATTATGATATTGAAGACACATTTCATGATAATTAAACAGAATGGTGTAATTGAGGTATCACTACAATACAATTATTCCACTCAAACACTGTGGAAGTATACCTCTTCATGTCATCATTACAATTCCTGTTGATATTGAAAAATGTGCACTGCAAAGTGCATGAAATTGTGTCCCATCTAAACTACTTTTTCTGTTTTTTTTAAATATCTTAAAATACATATTCTACAGCTTTGGGAAGTTTGTCTCTCAAAGAAAAAGCTATTTTCATTTAATTCGGAGAAGTTCTACATCCTGTACAATTTTTATTAGCATCTTTAACCCCTTAAATGCATACTGTTAGTATTAGAGCATAGCCATAGACGTGTTTGTTCTGTCCTTGTACACTCTAATAAAGGTGTATTTATGATGCTTAAAAAAAACTGCATATTTTATAATACATTTCTGAATAAGGATGCATTCTGCCCCGAAATAGAGATTCTCAAATAACACACCCAGAGGTGATCATAGGCTCTGTTCATACATATCGCAATGCTTGGTTTATACATTTGCAGATATTTTTTAAATTAGCCACTCTGTTTGAAGATATAAAAATGCTTACACGACAAGCGCATTATAACATCAAAGGTAAATTAAAAAATAATGAACGAGGTAATTTAATTGGTTTGGTAGTCCTATCTTTGTTTTAAATTTAACAAATCCCAAAGGATGCCATTCTCAGCTTTTTGGTAAAAAATTAAAAGGAACCATTATTCTCTACGTAAATTTTACAATAGCAACATCATGTTGAATGTGAACAACATTATAACTGACTAACATGCTAATAGTTCATCTAAAGAAGCAGGGTTAATCCTGCAATTTACTGGTGCTATATTTCAACATGGCCAACAGATGGTGCTGTTTCTCGGCTACAAAGCCACTGGAATTCTTTACTCTCCATTAATCTCTATGGGGCTTAGTGGTCTGTAGCTGCATACTGCACCTGTCATTGTCCCTCCGCTGGCGTTAATGCTGCTACTCATCACTCACCTCCATCGTGCAATGGGGCCACAGGACCTGACCATAAGGGCTCCTTTCAGCCTGCCTCCCATCACCTCTCCTGGGCTCAAGGCTCTGTTGACACAGCCTCTCACTGTCCATCAAAGGCTGCTGAATAACGTCCTTCCATAGAAATGAAAGGCTGCTTTATGGGAGCCACAGCGTACCCAGCAAACCAGGAAAACCCCCAAGACATTAGTGTACATTCCCATTTGAATGTGTTCTGGAACAGTTCTTGCAACATCATGCAAATGTTTTATTTGAATCAGGGGGGGGCGGTAGGATCAGGCAGGGCAATTAGTGTGAGGCCACTGGTGCTATGACCTTGGACCCACATGGAATTAGTCAAGATTTGCAAGCACCCCCTGGATAAACAACACATTTCATACTTTGCCCAGCATGTTACAGACAGGCTGGGCATTGTTCCCCCCCAATAATAAAAACAATTTGTGGAAAATATATAATGTGTGTCCCCCAATATCCAACTCATTCCTACACCCTTGTCTTTGTACACCAGCCTGGTCCACAACTGTTCATGTTGAGCATTATAAGCAGATACTACATAAATCCTTGATTTAAAAGAGGCCCGCCATGATATAATTACACTTTAATGGAGATTGTAACACAACTGGACAGTTTTGTTTTCTGGGGCAACTGAATAAATGCACTTGTAACATTCAGCTAACCTTTTTGTTTATGACAGTCAAGATAGCTAAAATATTTGTGAGCTACTGTACACAGCAACAACGTGCCCCGGCTGCTAGGTTAACTTACTAGTATATCTGCCTAAACTGGATGGCATGAAAATCAGCCTTTAAAAATTGTTATTTGGAAATGTAGGAAGGCATACATTTCAGTAAATAGCTTGGCAACAAAACAGTTTATTTTAATACCAAAACCATGTTAGCACAAATTTTCTTATTTAGTCAAGTGTTTATTTTCATGTTTTCTGGCTTTTTTAGTTCTGTGTTTGTGCCTGTGATAATATTATCATTAAAAGATCCCGCCATTGATTTACATACCTGCCTCTAGCCTAATACCTACAAACCGTGATACAAATGAGTTCATAAGTTTTGGGAAGTGCCTAATTAAGATAAAATTATCAGGTAAATGGAGTTCATATCTTAACAGTGGAAAGAGTTAAGAAAATTGAAAGAGTAAAGAAAATATCAATCATGGTCACCAGTAAGATATGAACTCCATTTACCTGATCATTTTGTCTCAATTGGGAACTTACCAAAACTTGTTAACTCATCAAGTAACTAAAAAGTAATCCTAAACGTAACTACACACAACATGCAGTATATTGTCCTTGATGTTGGCTCGAGCGGATTCGGAAAATGTTGCTGAAAGCTATCGGAATCTATCGTAGTGTAAAAAGCCCCTAAATGTGACCTCACCCTATCTCAGACATGTCATTAATCCCAATTCAAAATTAACTTCAGATGTGAATTAGAAAGTTAAAGCAGTTCATCCCTTCTTTTGTCTCTATCAATGGCCTTACAATTTAACTTTCAGAACATTTTTCAGTATAATGCAGTAACTGACTGAACTGTGTCTATCTATAACGTGACTGGCAAATATTGTCAATCTAATTTCATTCATTACAATTCTAATTTTAGGTGGATTCATGAGTCATACTTGCCTGGCATTTCCTTTTTAGGGTGTTTTAATGGGGTTTCATAGGTCGCAGTGAGAAAGATCTATTTTAACTCCATGCACATTTTCATTTATCATTAGGAATACACACACACTGGACAGTAGGCACACACACACACAACCAAATAAGTCTCTTACTGGGCAGGATTCCATTTTTACCATTGGCTAATTTAGTCAGCACACACAATGAGTTACACAGAGTTTGTTCAACCTCCACCCCGTATGAAAGTTCTAAACGGCTTACTCAGCACTGGGGTAAATTATATGGTATTGCTTTATTTACACAAACTTCTTCACCCCGCATTTCTTTCTACTTGTAAACGAAGAGTAAAAAATAAGGAACAAGGCCCTGGTTTCTTCCCAGGAATCCCAAAATTGCCACTGCTGACCCTGGAGCACTGTCACCAGACCCGGCCGTTCGACCCACTGGGGTCTGGGGAGAAGACAGTGCTCCACTGTTTTTGCCAGTTTCAGGTTTATTACATAATCATATCCAAATGTACACTGTAGAGTCACCGTAGTAGCTGAGAGGTAGTGAGTCGTGGAGGAGCAGTATTGGTTTTTAGGGATCACTGTATCCTTGTGCCACACGTTGATGGGAGAAGAGCCTCATCACTCTGGCTTCTTGACAGGAAGCTTGGCCCACTCGACCCACACGATGTTTGGCCACCATCAAATGGTATGTCTATACCATCAAATGGTCTGTCTATACCATCAAATGGTCTGTCTATAACATCAAATGGTCTGTCTATACCATCAAATGGTCTGTCTATACCATCAAATGGTATGTCTATACCATAAAATGGTCTGTCTATACCATCAAATGGTCTGTCTATACCATCAAATGGTATGTCTATACATTATGTCTTATAAAATGGCTATGCATGGAGTCTCATCTGGGCTGTTACTCATTTTACACCTCAGTTGGACATGTTTTTTCTTTTAGTAGTGGACCCTCTTATCCAGGGTGACTTACACACATAAGTGATTGCATATACTTTAGTTAGTCCTGATGGTACTTTAAAAAATCATTTTAGTTTTGCATCAGATGTCTTTGATCCAGCTCTGCCTGGTTTCAGATAGTAAAGGGCAAGCAACGAGGGGGAGAGACACCATCTGGAATAAGGTAATGACCAAGGGAAAGTTAAGGATGATTGGGGTCTTGGATGATGAGGGCCAGATTAAACATTTGGCCAAGGTACACTTTGCTGCTAGGTGTTCTGTTGTTCAAGGTACTTTTGGTTAATATTTTGGGCCAGTATTTAAAAGTTACACACATCCCAAGTGTCCTGATGTGAGTAGTCAAAATCACGTACCCAACCAGCATATTTGTATTAAAATGTTGAATCAAGAGACACTTTTGATATATGTTGAGAGACAAACTGTTTCAGGACACTCAATAATATGTATTGGAACATGTTGTGTCTTAGCTCTGTCATAACTTCACATGGACTCTCCTATCACTACTACACAGATAACACAAGTATTTCTCTTGTTCCTCCCTTATGACACCCAAGTGAAAAAATGCATCTCTGCACGCCTGGCTGACATGTCTGCATGGATGTCAGCGCATCACCTCAAGCTCAACACTGAAAAGCCTGAGCTGTTCCCATAGGCGGCACTGTTTTTCATCTCAGCCCCCCCTGAACATTTTTAAGTAGTTATTTTTCTGAAATCCGTTTTATTCCCTTGCTTTTTGTGAAAGTGCAAAGATGTGATTAAATGACAACAGCAGCAGCCGTAAACAACCAGAACTCTCCTATCATCAAATATATTCTATAGTAAGACCCCACTCATTTTTTAAAAAGGAACTACCACTTATATGGGCTTTCACTGTGAAGATCTTGGCTGAAAATTAAGAGGAGTCAATTATCTTGTCACAACCTCAACATCTTTGATCATTAACTCAGTAGTCTTTCCACATTTCACGTGCGGAGAGGGAGTCAAATGCTGTAGGGTGCAGATGCTGTAGATGTGGATGTCACAAAATTAAGCTACTGTTAACCCCCAAATAGGTATTTTATTGTTATAGAAAAGTGTTGACAGGTAATGTATTTGCTACATCAATGCTGTTGATTGATATTACAAACAAAAAACAAGATATTGCTTGATAGCTTATAACATTACAGTAGCTACTGTATTAACAGCACAGTACTAGCTAGGCTAACGCTCTATAAATTCAACATAATAACATTAGCTAGATAAAGTTAATGACTGGTCAATGTCTTGGAGTGTCTCCTGGCTACAAGTTTTGAAAACATAGCCTAAATAAGGTGCTATGTGCTGGAAACATTCCTTAGAGATGTTGGTCCATATTGACATCATTGCATCACACAGTTTCTGCAGATATGTCTTCCGCACATCTAAGATGTGAATCTCCTGTTTCACCACATCCCGAAGGTGCTCGATTGTATTGAGATCTGGTGACTGTGGAGTACATTTGAGTACAGTGAACTCATTGTCATGTTCAAGGAACCAGTTTGAGATAATGTGAGATTTGTGACATGCCGTGTTATCCTGCTGGAAGTAACCATTAAAAGATGGGTACACTGTGGTTATAAAAGGATGGACATGGTCAGCAATGATACTCAGTAGGCTGTGGCATTTAAACAATGCCCAATTGGTACTAAGGGGCCCAAAGTGTGCCAAGAAATATCCCCTAATATGGTCATGCAGGAAAATCCCAGTAGATCAGCACTTTCAAACCAGCTCGTGTGGCAACAACTACCATGCCATGTTCAAATTCACTTAAATTACCTTTTTTCCCCATTCTGCTGCTTGGTTTGAACTTCATGACTTCTACGTGACTAAATGCATTGACCTGTAGTGTTATACTAGTTATGTAAAATTGTTTCTATGTTTATGTTTGTCAGTACAGAGAGAGAGAGAAGAAGAGGGTGATTGTAGTGGAAAATAATCCTTACACGATGGAGAAATATCTGTTCTCCAAGTTCAAAGAATTATTCCATACAGCAGTTCTTATGATCCAAAAAGACTTTATTGAGCAAACATAAAGCCGAGCATCTTCAGCATCAAAATACCCGAAGAATACCAGAAGAATACCAAAAGAACACCCAAAGAATACCCAAAGAATACCCAAAGAATACCAGAGACATTAAGGTTGTACAGCCATTTTATATGAACCCTTATCAGTTATGCCCACCCATATGATAATTACTGGGGCGGCCCTGATCAACCTCGTGACCTTTTCAACCATTGACTTTAACTATTTCAAACCATGATGTAATTGGTCATCCCTTTATGTTAATTTATGTTAATGTGTTCACACGTGTGTACACGTGCTCTCAGATGTCCTTGACAGGAACATCCCATGATGTACTTGGTGGCACAGAACCCAGAACTCCTTAAACAATTAAGCTTTCAGGCCTGTTTACTCCCAACAGTTCTACTGAGGCCTTGTGGCCTTGAGGCCTCCTGCTTGAGGGTATTAAAATGCACCATTGTGATTTGATACTATTGCATTACCAGGTGTTCTAATAGCAGATTAATAATTATACAGTCTACAAAAACAGTGAGGCCTTGAGACCTCCTTTAGTTCTAACAGGCTCTAATAGTATTTTAATACATGTCTTTTCAGCTCATATGTTTCCAATATAGGTATGTTCATAATACTCAAAAGTTGTGCTGATTACACTTTTATTCATAATGTATTGATTAACATATCACATGATTAATATATTGATTACATAATTAATATTTTGTTCAATATTTCAACGTGACCCTCAGGGTGTAGATATAAGGCATTCTATTGGTCCCAACATATTTCATGAAAAGTATAATGCATCATATATGGAAATTCCACCACATGATCAGGATGGAGAGGCCATAGAAGTGAGGGAGGGAGAGCAGGAACCAGGTGAGAGAGTGAACATGTAATAAAGACAAACAAATACAATGACAAGAGCAAGCTTGCAATTAGTAAGTTGATTAGTTAATAAACACAGTTCTGCATTGACAACACTGATTATAGTGCACCCCAAAATGTTTTTCCACTCTTACATTGACAACACTGATTATAGTGCACCCCAAAATGTTTTCCCACTCTTACATTGCTGTTACCCACCTCCTAGTCCAGCCTGATTCAACACTGGCTCTCAAAGCCAATTCCACTCCATTTTTACATGCAAACCTCTAATCTAGGACTTATTTAGACATGGGTGCAACTTACGACAAGGTAGTAGAATAAAAAACCCAGCAGACTGGTACTTTTAGCTGAATATGCCTTAGTTTAGGCCCAAGTAATCAGCTAAAATATTTGTTACAGGAATGCACTTATTAAGGTTGAAAGAAGATTGTTTCATTGCAGCCATGAGACAATTGTACATGTATTATAGGAATGCTGTCTCTACAACCATAGATGCTGCAGGTGGAAGCATATATTTTAACACATTAAATAATTTTACCAAAAATAATCCATATTTAGTTACATTGATTACAGTTTGTTTAAACCCAATCATGAATTCTTTTTACATTAAAATAGTTTATTTTCTAGTGAATAAAATGGTTTGTTTGTGAAATATGAATGTAGAATGTATAACAGGGTTATTACGTTCATAGGGAACTAAATTTAAAAACCTAAATTCATGTTTTGAAAATAGTTTCCTGAGAACGTAATTTGGGAGAACTTTTGAGATATATGGTAGCCAAAGTTATATTCCTCTGTAACAGGAGTCCCAGAGTGGGGCTCCTGTTCCACATGAACTGAGTGGACTCTTATTGATTTTGTATATTTCTGTTGGGTGTGTGTGTGTATATAGGGTTTGTGTTTAATCATAGTAGATTAAGCCAGTGCTTATGTGCTGTTTTGGTTAATTGAAGGTATATTGAGTTGTCTATGTGTGTTGTGTAGCGCCTTCCTCTCTTTCACCTGGTACTGGTAGGGACTGATTGCGCCTAATTAGTAGATTACATCCAGCTGATCAATCAGTCCCCATATATATGTCCAGGTGAATGAGAGGAAGGCGCGGGTCATTATTATTCTGTATACCGTTGGATGTGTGGGGAAATTCCAGGGAACAACACTATAGTAAGTTGTGAGAAGAGTGTAGTCTTGTTCGAGCATATTGCGTACGCTCTGTTTATATATATATTTATGGTCCGTGTTCCACGCCACGGTAAGAGCGTGAGAAGTGATATATATATTTCCGTTGTGCTGCTCACATCTCGTGTCACCTGCAACTACTCATTAATGTAATGTTCCTTGGATAATCTACGATTAAACCTTCAAGTCTGCAAGATACCTCCGCCTGTGGTCTCTCTCTCTCTCACCATTCCATTCACACGACAAATCGTGACAGAAATGACCTGCCGCAAGAGAGACTCGGGACCGATCCCAGGCGAAGAGGAACCAGAGGGCATCTGCCCTAATTGCCCCAAAGAAATTTTTGGGTGGGGGCTGAGGCGGTGTGGTGGGCTGCCATTAGCACCTTCGCCCATCACCCATTCTACCATTCTGAAGCCTATTCAGCCGGGAAGGTGGTGGATGGAGGAGCTGGTGCGGCAGCTGATGGGACAGCTGAGAGCTGCCGGCCAGTCGGAGCCCACGGCAGCTGATCTCTTTGAGCCGGATCTCCCACGCTGGCCCGAAGTTCTTCCGGTATTGGAAGGGGATCTCCAGCTACCACTGCCGCCTAGTTGGGAGGAGCTCCTATTGCTGGGAGGAGGGATCCAACTGCCAGAGCTGCCAGGAGGAGAAGAGCTTCCGTTCTGGGGTAGGGAGCACCCCATACTGGCCCCTCCTCCAGCGTTCACGGCCGCCGGGACCTACGAAGGTGTGACTACGGCCGCCGAGACCTCCGGAGCTGTGACTACGGCCGCCGAGACCTCCAGAGCTGTGACTACGGCCGCCGAGACCTCCGGAGCCGTGACTACGGCCGCCGAGACCTCCGGAGACGAGGGGGCTGCTGTGCTGCTGCCTGGCAGTATATCTGCAGCTGGGTTAAGGAAGACAGCCTGGTTGCCACCGACACCTAGAGCAGCCGTCTTAGGTTGGCTGCCTGGCCTGAACAGGCCTCCGGCTAAACCTCCGCCATGGGAGTGATGGGGCGCAATGTGGTACTGTCTGGGGATGGTTTTGCCCGCCCGCCCTCCCTTTCTTCTGCTGGTCTTTGGGGCGCGTTTTTTCCCTTTTTGTCTTGCCTCGTCACCGAGGCCTTGGGGGGGGATTCTGTAACAAGAGTCCCAGAGTGGGGCTCCTGTTCCACATGAACTGAGTGGACTCTTATTGATTTTGTATATTTCTGTTGGGTGTGTGTGTGTGTGTATATAGGGTTTGTTTTCGAGCATATTGCGTACGCTCTGTTCATATATATATTTATGGTCCGTGTTCCACGCCACGGTAAGAGCGTGAGAAGGGATATATTCCGTTGTGCTGCTCACATCTCGTGTCACCTGCAACTACTCATTAATGTAATGTTCCTTGGATAATCTACGATTAAACCTTCAAGTCTGCAAGATACCTCCGCCTGTGGTCTCTCTCTCTCTCACTATTCCATTCACACGCCAAATCGTGACATCCTCATTAAACTATGATTATATATTCAATTTCCCACACTCTTAATTGTTTCAGGTCCCTGGTGATTATGTGCCTTTTATGAAAGCATAAGTTGTTTAACAATCTTTAGTGGTCACCTTCATAGACACATTTAAAAACCCATTTAAATCCCTCTTTCATGGCAGTTAAAGAGTCAGAATTCTGTGAAATGAACACGGCCCCTTAAATCTGTGGCAGTTTCAAGGAATCGCAGAAAATTCCATAATGGTCAATGACAGGCAGCATCCATGGTCCACACACAGATTCCCTGTTCCAACACCTGCACTCCCCCTATCAACGTTGTTTTATAATGAACCGTTAGTAACCCCATGCCTAACCTTCTCCTAACCTTAATCGTAGCCTTAACCTCAGTAATGTCATGCCTAACCTTAACCGTTAGTAACATGCCTAACCTTAACCCTAACCTCCTGTCAGTGGCTTACATAAGCATCACTTCCGTGGGCCCATCGCAGAATTTTCCGTAAAACTGCCACAGATTTTGATTTAAGGGCCGTGTTCATTTCACAGAATTCTATGAGATCTTGTTGATTCTGTGGGAAGGCCTGTCCACTCCATTACATGGCAGAGGGAGGAGATGGTAGGATTTAGGAAGCTGGTCCACAACTACCAGGATGGTGGTGTTACCCTGTGAGGGGGGAAGGTCAGTGAGAAAGTCTTTTGACAGGTGGCCACTGTTGAACTAGCAAAGGATATAATTTAGCCTGCAGGGAGGTGTCTTGGCATCTTGATCTGGGCACATACCAAGCAGACGGAGGCATACAGTACACCCTGACTTCCTTAGACAAAGTGGACCTCTTGTACCTGTCCGCTTGGCAGCAAACAGTGGGTCCTAACCCCAGATGACCAGAAAAGATAGAGGTGTGAGCCTAATAGATGAGCCGGTCCCGTACAGTGGCAGGAACCAACTGGAAACCAGCAGGGCACTTGGCAGGGGCTGGCTCATTGCGCAATGCCTGCTGGATCTCAGTGTCCAGTTCCCAGACCACAGGCACCACTATGCAGCAACCAGGCAGCATGGGGCTGTCATCTTACTGGCCTATCCTCCGTATCATGGAGGTGGAACAGGCTACCTGTTTTACATTCTTATTGCCTGAAACATAAGAAAATGTAAAGGTAAACCAGCAAGAAAAAGGGCTCATCTGGATTGAAGAGGAATCAACCCCCTTGCCGATCGTATGTATTCCAGGTTCCGGTGGTCAGTCCAGATGAGGAGAGACTGTTTAGACCCCTCAAGCCAGTGTCTCCAAACTGTCAGTGCCTTAACAAAGGCAAGCAATTCATGATCTCCCACATCGTCATTCCTTTCTGTGGGAGTGAGCATCCTGGAAAGAATAGCACAAGGGTGGAGCCCCAACGCCAGCCTCCAAACATCGAACTCCAAAATGAAGGAAAATGACGGGTCAAGGTGAGTCAACACAGGTGCAGAGGAGAACAGGGCCTTCAGGAGATAAAGGGAACAGGCCCCTTCTGCCCCCACCATCCATTTACCTGCATCTTCACCCCCAAAAGACAAGATGCAATATCCAAGGAAGGAGACTGACTGCTGGAAAAAAAGGCACTTCTCAGCTTTGACATCATACCTTCCGGTGGCGCAGCACTGCTTGCGACACGGGCACGAGAGAACGGCGTCTGTGGTAATCTATGTTTGCACAGTCAAGTCTGTCAAGTCTGTTAAGTCCGTTAATTTGTCTATGTCAAGTGTGCTGAAGTTGTTCGAATGCTGGCGGTTTTTTGGTGAGAAAATAAGACATGGGAACTTTACTTGTATTTTTTAAGATGGGAAAGAAAAACACAGGTATGTTGCTCCTGTTGCTGCTAATTACATCCACCTTTTGCACCTGCTTGCAATACGATGTCGCTACACCTACCAAAGGTAATGAGCAGATGCTGCGGGGGTATGGCAGAGACCGGCTGCTGTCTTTGAGGAGGAAAGCTACTCCAGAACCAGGAGTGTTAGATAATGTTCCGGAGGAGTTGCTACGACAACGCGGAGGTAAGCGGCCTTGCAAACGAGGGAGAAGGGGCGGCATTCAACAACGCCTTCGTCGGAGGGCCACAAGGCCGCCGCTGCCGTCTATACTCTTCAGCAATGTCCGTTCCCTGAGGAGTAAGATGGAGGAATTGCGGCTTAACACAAAGATTTGTAATGAATACCGGGAATCGTCCCTAATGATTTACACAGAGACCTGGCTCCAGGATGATTTTCCGGACTCCCTGGTGCAGGTACAAGGCTTCTCATGTGTGCGTATGGACAGAAATAATGACTCAGGGAAGACGAGGGGGGGCGGGATTTGCGTTTTTATTAATGATTCTTGGTGTAACAATTATACGATAAAAGACAGGGTGTGTACTCCTGATCTTGAACTAATTTGCATTAGCTTAAGACCATTTTATCTACCTAGAGACTACGGGAACATCTTCATATGTTCGGTATATATCCCGCCCAGTGGGAATGCATCAAAATCAGCCTCACGTATAGCGGACTGCGTTCATCAGCAGTTAAAGGACAAGCCTGATTCCCCCATGTTTGTCCTCGGAGACTTCAACCATTGCAAACTGGAGATATCATGTTATTGTTTTATAAGGCAACCATCGAATCTATTGTTCATTATTGTAGTATGGTTTGGTTGGGGAACCTGTCTATTAAAGGAAAAAGGGTCTCAAAATCTCCCGAGATTCAAATCATCCCCTGTATAGTGAATACGAGCTCATGCCTTCAGGCAGAAGGTACAGATTACCAAACTGTAAGCTTAATAGGTACAAATTTTCATTTGTGCTGCTTTCAATCAAAATAATGAACAATAAGAAATAAGGTGTGTGTGTGTGTGTGTGTGTGTGTGTGTGTGTGTGTGTGTGTGTGTGTGTGTGTGTGTGTGTGTGTGTGTGTGTGTGTGTGTGTGTGTGTGTG
>JACXGM010010923.1:0-18146 GCA_016801145.1 Umbra pygmaea | reverse complement strand
AGCCTTCATAATGCACTCTTAAGAATGTATATGATTATAGTATGTAATTTAATAAACCAATGCTTCAAATAACTAGCCACCTCCCGGATGAGTGTTTGCAGGTTGGGATGTCTGCTTTCTAAAGTTCACAAATTATGTTCTAAAGTCTGTTACATAGCCCAGTAGAAGTGTAGCAATGTTTCTATGTGTCCTGGTCTGGGTAAGCATTCTCTGTGCTATGTTGCTGTCCTGTTCTATATGTGTGTTTGTTCTTTTCAGTGTGTCTATTTCCCCACAGGTGGCGCAGATCAGTTCAATCACCACTTATCAATGACTCCTCCCCTCCTCAATCTGGTTCACCTGGTTCCAGTAATCATCATCCATCCCATAATGCCTTTCCTCTGTATAAAGATGCCATTTTGTGTTTGTGTCACTCTCTCTGTTTGGTTTGGTGTGTGAGCTCTGGCTCTGGGCTGTATTCTCTGATTGTGTCTGGTGCCTGGTGCCTGGTGCCTGGTGCCTGGTGCCTGGTGCCTGGTGCCTGGTGCCTGGTGCCTGGTGCCTGGTGCCTGGTGCCTGGTGCCTGGTGTCTGGTGTCTGGTGTCTGGTGTCTGGTGTCTGGTGTTTGGCAGTGGCTAAAATAAAAGTACAAGGTGCAGATAATCAGAGTATAAAACAAGTATTTACATTTAGTGCAAATTAGGTTATTGTAATGACAACACATGGCAGCCATTTTCTTCTTTGTTCTGATTAATAAGGCCTTCGTTTTCTCACAGACTTTTAAGCAAAAGATAGAACAATAACGCCCCCAGCCAATATTCAACAGTGAAATTAAAAATGTAAAGCATATCAAAGGCAATTTAGTCCTGTTTTAATGATTGGGTACAGCAAAGTGAGAACTATAGGAGATGGGAGCGATAGGTTGAAATTAAAATGTCACGTCAGCTTGTTTTATCTGATTTAGGCTCAGATTACATCAAATGATGGGAGAAAATATGGGGGTTAGAAGAATTCACAAACTAGCTTGTATTTCAAAGGATAACTTACTTTTGAAGAAACCCAATGTGAAGCCATTTATCTCTCTTTCTTTCTCTCTTTCTCTCTCCTTCTCGTGCTGTATTTCGTTCCCTCTCTCTGAGGCTATTTCCCTAGCCAAGCCAATTTCAAACACAAAGATATTTATAGTATTGCTTTGATTCATAAAGAGGTGGTCATTTATGGTAATGACAGTTTCCCCAGACATTATACGGACACACAGACCTGCCAGGCAGCATTGCTTTTACAGTGATAACTTAGAAACATTGATGTTGCAGCATCCCAGTAATCTGCTATCACGGTGCTGGCATTTTGCTGGACGTGTGTCAAACAGTCAATTGAAATCCATGGAAACTATCAAAATGGAAACTATCAAGCAATACTATCAAGCATACTGATGTGTGTGGCATATTTTTGTCAAAGACTACACATGTTAATATTCGGTTGGTTTACGGCAGACTGTAAAATAAATATAAGTACAAATATTATTATTAAATCAAAATATGTTTTAGTTATTGATCAGATACTCTTATCAAGAGCAACTTATAAGAAAACACAGGTTTAAGCATGCCCAACAGCTCGATAGCCACATTTTCACATTGTTGAGTCGGGGATTCAAACTTATTGTTAGGGGCCATAAAATCTAATCGCTCGGCCCCTAAAGTAACATTTAACCTATGTACGTTTTCCGGAGTCAACGAATCCACATCATCACCTGGCTCCAAATTTGCAGACAGTGTGTTGTACCTCAGCGTGTTTAGAGCAGGCTTTCTTTGATGACCATCAACACACCAACATGACCACAGGAAGCCTGGCAACTAATGCTATTGTACTCTGCCTTCAAAGACCTCTGACCTCCAGGAAGTAAACATAAGTATGTTTAAAAATAGATTGTAATCAGCCAAACTCCATAAAAAATGGTTAAGGCAGGCAACTGGCCTCCACTAGCCTCTTCCAACAGTCTCCACACTCCACAGACTTCGTCTGTCACTATGTATGTGATTCGATGGTTATTCTTAGATTTGTTCCTATTCATCTTGATTTACTTGCTTGCTGACAACCCCCCCCCCCGATACACATACATACACACACAAACACACACACAGACGCACAGCTAGTTCGTTGAAAGCAGTTAAATCCTCTGATTTGAGGAACAGACGACAATTCAGATGTAACAAGGAGTAGGAGGTCGGAGGTGGGCGAGAGACAAACAAAAGTTCCTGCTGTCTGCAAAAGGAAAAAGAGGAAGCAAAAATCATTTAGGCTTCACCTTAGATCGTTTGTAGCTTCTGATGTGGGAGAAAAAAGCGGTTGGATGTTACAAGTTCGTGACTTCCCCTGGAGTGCAAAGTGCCCAAACACAGTGACAAAATTGTTATGCAGGTAGAACTCTAGGACTGGAGTTTAAACAGACTTATCTGATAATGAACTCATTGGCTAATAAAGCTTTACTTTGGATGAGAGAAAAACAGTGGGTGCAGCTGCTTTCATTTCATTGGTGTCTTCACTTGTAATTATTTCAAAGTACCTTGAAGATTGGCTCACTCCCAGTGTAACCAGCGCATTAAAGCATGAAGTCTCCTTTTCTCTTCATCGTTTTCTCCGTCTCTGCTGCTTCATGTCTCTGTAAAAAAAAACGTGTCCAGGGAATTCGGTAGTCTGCTCTTAAATTGCATTCTGAAACCAACACTCTGATTGGGCTAACTTGTTCTGCACCAAACTATTAGTCACTGAAAGATTTAAGTGATTTCCGGACGTGAGGAGGTATTTCAATTGTATTGGCAACACAGGGTCAATGCAGACTATTAAACAGTCATTAATGGACTAGGGACTATATTCCTGAAAAATACTTCTGATGTTTTCAATTTTCTTTTCCATGAATATGAATTAAATCTCACTGCGGTTTTACATATCCATAATTTTTTATGTGGTACTCTGCATCCCCATTTAAAAACAGCTTGTGCATCATACAATGCTTTTCTGCTCTTACACATTCCCTACTAAGCCAATAATCAGTTGGTTTTCTATCTAATTGACCACTGATAAAGTCTGAAATAGATGATGACAAAAACAATAGAATAACATTGCCAGTGTTTTCATAATTGCTACAAACAAGCAATGGATCAGAGAAAGCTTCATTTTCAGTCAGTGGTGAATGAAGAACAACACAAGACGCTACACAGACCTGTATGTTTCAATCAGCTTGAATATTATTGCCATTTATTATGACTGTTTCGCCATATAGAGGCCAACAGAACTGTCCTCACAAGATAGAGAGTGCCAGGTCGTGGTTTGAGTTGAGATAAGCGTTCAAGGTATGTTAGTTGATACGTCTAGGAAACATATAGCTACAAAACAGAATCAGCAGATATGATACATAGGGAAGTCTAAGGCCCGTAAGATGCCACACTATAATCTGGAGAGGCGTATTGGATATAGGAAACAATTTGCTGATCTGTGGAAAGAGTTTGAGTTGAGATTGATTTCTTTTTCTTCTGGGACAAGATGAGTGAGGGGAAGCGGGTCAAGGTTTTTAGCAGGCAGTGATTGTTTTACAGGAAGAATAATTGACAAAGCAAAAGGAAAGTCAGGAATACAAATGATGCAATACATCCTTTATGAAGATCGATATTTGCAATCTGTAAGCTTGAGAAAAGGTTCAAATGGGTACATTTTTGTAACGATTAAAAGCGTTTGTTGATCCAGAACTGTCTCTGCTGTTGGTCCCATGGCTACCTCGCTAAACCAACAAGCCTATACACTATACACTGCTTGGCCACACTCTGTCACCATCTAGTACAAACAAGCTAGCATAAGGCTAGGTAGGTCAGAGGGTGAACCGCCACTATCAGCCATTCCAATAGGGTTTGGAAGCTATGATAAACCTTGAATCAGTATTGAGTATATTTTGTCACATGCTCTTCCTAACAGTAAAATCTGTAAAAATAAAATAACAAAACAAAACAAGAATACAAGCTGTATAGTGAACACACCCCTTCTTGCTAAATCAACACCAACACTGAAAAAGGCTGGGAGGTTCCGGAAGCTTCTAGGGCCAGCCAGCAAGCTCTGGCCCTGCACACCTGCTCTCCTTCAGAGCCTCATCAAGGGAGACATAATGGGGCCCCAGGAGAGCAGGCAGGGGCCAGAGAGGAAAGATCTGGAAGTGAACTGGGAGAAAATGAGAAGGCTGGAAAAGAGGAAGAGGGTAGACAGAGGCTCACCCAAGACTACTGCCACTCAGGCCCAAGGACAAGAGACTAAAGACCCCAGGATGGAGGAAGAGGACTGGGAAAAGAAAGGTGGCGGGGCCACCGGAAAGATGACCCCAGGATCTCATACCTCCCAAACCACCACCAAGAGGCTGTTCCAGGGAAGATGCTGCCCCTGCACCTAGGCAATTGATTTAAGTTTGATTACTCCTTTACCTGCTCTTCTCACATTTCTTATTTATTTTATAAAATGACCACCAGGGTCCTGAACTCGTCATCTGTGACCGTTACCTCCGTCTGTCCCCGTTATTAAGGATAACACTGGTATGGATAAGGCGTGAAGCAAAACATTTGTTTTGTAGGGTGAAGTCAGCTAAATTGGGCCAACAGGTAAAATGGGCCAAATTAAGTTGTAGCATTAAATCTCTTGATATCTTTACAGCAAATCACAATAACTGATCTTGCATTGTTGCTTCAACACTTGTGGACTTGTAACAAGAGTTTTGATTGGTCAGAGTTTTCTAGGCCAGCAGGGCAGAAACATTACATTAGATCTCATGCATAGCTTATTTGATGGTATTATAAGCCCTTTACCAAAAAGTGGCCCATTTTTGCTGACTTCACCCTATACATGGATGGGGTCAAGGGTTTACCTGGTACCATAGTATGATTTGTTGATTACTCTCACGACCACATTGACTTGCATTAGCATGAAATTTACTTCGGTCAAACCGTTCTGTTGATAGCCCAAAAATTCTTTGCGCAATCTGCTTGTCACTTCTTACCTCCCATTGATAAGGAATATCAGTTGGTGTTCCATGATACAGGGCTGTTTTTCGTTTCCCACTCCTCACAAAAGTGGCAGCACTGCCTGTAGCTACATTATTTTGCTGAACTGACCCTAAAGGCAAGGATAGAAATCTGATCTAAGTGCAGTGCTACCATTCATTTTAATTCTTCTCATTATGTGTCAATGACACTCTGTCAATGTTTTGTGTGTTACAACATGTTACGTTAGGTTACATCAGTGTGATCAGTATTTCCTGCTCTGCAGACCTTTTAATTGGGCCAGACCTCATCTCGCTAGGGCCCCCTCTGGTGGGAATGGAGCACTACACCAGCTCTCTCCCCTCTTCTCTCACTTACTCTGTTACAAATCACTCTCTCTCTCTGCTGTCTCATCTGCAAGTTGAATGGTTTCTGTTTGCCTGGGCTATATCCAAGGCAGGAAAGGACCAGGATTGTGGTTTTTAAGCCCTGAGAGGCTTCTCAGACATATTGGTAAAATAATGAGGTGTGAAGCGTGGGAGGAGAAGATCGAAGGGAGGATGGGATAGTTCAAACACACACACACACTTGTCATTTTGTCCATGTGATTGTGTCCACTATAATCCTCACCAGGGCCACCTGAGAAGGAACACATTAGCATCTTAAAGATGCAGTGTGCCAGTCTGGCCACTGGTTGGAAAAGTGGGAGTGTTGAGCTACAATGGGTCCTTGAAAGATATGTACATTTACATTCAATTTTAGTAATTTCACAGATGCTCTAATCCAAACTGAATTATAGAAGGTACAGGGAAATCCCATTGATATTTAATTTGCTGTCTTATTTCACCAGCAGATTCTCATTTGCAATGGCGTGTTTTGCAGGAAGAGTGAATGAGGCCTTGTTGTGGAATAGGAAGCCAATCGTAGATTTAATTTTGGATTGGAGATGGTTAATCCTTCTAGGGCTAAGAGAGTTGAAGTCCACCTGGCACAATGTTGATATTTTGGCCTATCGAAGCAATGTCATCATCGTAGAGGTGGATCAGAGAGTCGTAAAAATATTTTATATATACAACTCCTTGCTCAAGGTCACATCGACATTAGGACCACACGGGATTTGAACTTGCAAACGTACAAATACAAGTTGTGCCCCCTAACCTCTGAGCCATTTGGAATTGCTTGTTTGCCATTGAGTAAAGGCAATGAGAGCAGTCTGAATGCAATTCTGAGATATTGTTTGTGCTGATGCTCTAATGGTGACTCCAGAAAAGATTCGACCTTAACCCCTTGTCTCCAGGAACAAAGATCTGTTTGGGTAATAAGGACAACCCTTAGTATCTGTCTCCCATGAAGAGATAGTTCTAGTACAATAAGGATGGTAAAACCATCCATTCAAGAGCTGCCGAGCCTTATACAACAGTGTTGTTTAAAGCGTATTTCTGATTGGCAGATAGACATTCTAGAATGTGCAATAACCCTTGCGCCCATTTTCTAGAACAAAAGTAACTTAACTTTTAACCAAAAGTAATCTTAAAACATGTTTTTGATTGCGATAACCATATGCCTTATTGACTGTGGTATAATTTTTGCATACCCGCCTGTACATTACCTTGAAAAATGAATGTGCAATCCATTATTTTCAAGGTAAGGGATAGAACGTCTGGGTTTACCCCTAACGAATCACAGCAACATTACTCTATTAATTTTTTTTGCTTTTACATGTGGCCTCCATAAAAACTCATCAGTTTTTCCTTTTTGGTGTTTGTTCATGCGTGGGACGGTCCCTCAGTGGTCTTCATACCTGCTTAAACACATCTGCTCTAGTGCACACAGAGCCTTAGAAGCTAACAAAGGGCCAGGCACAGTATTACCCAGAAGCCCCCTCTTCAACTGCAGGAAATGTAGTGTCTGATTGTATAGCATGGATGCCTTAAGCCCCAATGAGCTTTAGTAATATATAACAGAAGTTTTGGAAGAGAGAGGAAATGAATGTGGGAGAGTCAGAAGGAACCCGAGACCTACGGGCTGCGGCACAACAGCTTCTCCTTTTCATTCTTCTCGCCGTGGTTCTGTAGGCGTTTACGGTCTCGCTGTGTGCGGGCGCCATGGTGACATCAGAATCAATGACAATCAGTCACAGGGCGTTGTCACCCGTCTCCCAACCGTCGCTCCATCTCTCAGATGTCAGTGATGTATCCCTCCGCTCTGCCACTCACACCAACAGTGAGACGATGCCTGTTGGCGTTTCAGAGCGTTTCAATGGGCCGCCGCCGTTTGATCCTTTCCGCATATATAATTTGTCACCTAGCCCTCAGAGGGGCCTTTTCACTTCCATGCATGAAACCCCTTACAGTCGCTCTTTAGGTGGTGTGTGTGCGTGCGTGTGCGTGCGTGTGCGTGCGTGTGCCTGTGCGTGTGTATTCATCGGTGGAAGTGAAATGGAAAAGGCTTGATATAAAAACAGCCCCCTTGGTGAATAGCACCTGTCATGGCAGCCGGTCTCCCTTCTCCTTTCATCCCAGCAAGTGTCACGCCTCTAACCTGACTGGATGTGACTTTTCCAGGTCTATGGGACCCTGAGGATGACGTGACACTCTCTAGAAAGCCCCCCACCTCCCCCTATGTGCCTGACAGACCCATTGACAGACTGTCAGAAAGCTAGAGGGCACTATTTGACACACTGCAATTGTGTGAACTTCAAAGGCCCCAGTTTGGTAGTCGGAATTTATAGCAAGGTGCTCCGAGGTCAGTCTCACTCATATCTGTGGTCCGACAAAAATACGAAGCATCGTTTCTAGACCCAGGTTTATAGATCTGAGGTTAAAATTGAAGATGAAATGTGTCCTGCGGTATGAGAAAACAGCCACAGCTCCTAGGACCATCTCCTTTGTACAGTACATTTCTCTGTGATGTGACTACAGTAAGACGGATGCTACTGGACAATATTCCATCTGCTGACCTTAATCGTCATGAAGAACGATGAAGCTTTGCTGCGTTGTCGTGAATAAGCCTCGCCCCCCAGGCCAGACTGTAGGTGTTGTTAGCTGTGAATGGCTCTGTTGCTCACAGTTGCATTATTGAACCCACACGCATGCAGTTAAAAGCACACAGTTACACAAATGTATTATTATCACAACACATAGCAGACACACTATGAATGCTGTCTCACATAATGTGGCAAATGGATTTTTTTTCCTCAGTGAGCATTGTGCCCTGCAGAGTTGGAGCCAAAAGTGTTACCCTCCAGCTCCCAATTAGCGTCTCGTAAACAAAACACTTGGGGTGTGTTTGGCCTGTCGTAATGGCAGGTTAACGAGAACATTTTATTTTGTGCTCAAACCATCTTGTTGATCCTCTGTTCTGCTGCTATGGTCCCTCTATGGTCAGTAGAACAAAAGTAAAACCGACCATGACATCTAAACGGAATACAAATTAATTGTCTTTCAAAGGTAATTCAACTTTTTGTGCCAGCCTGCTGAAATTGTAGAGAGGAGGGATAAATTCACAGTACACAATTTACTGCCTAAAATTTATAAAGTCCTTTTTACACGTCACAGCACTACTCTACACCTTCCACAGACTGTGTATATTTCTTTCCATGTGAATTCAGAAGTATTGATCTTTTGATCTACTGTACTGAACCAGCTCACTTCTGAATGCGTTGGGTCACGCCACTAATCTAATTTTTACCTCTTCCTAACAATTCATATCTCTTTTGCCTGTGCCCCCAGTGTAATAGGATTCACACGGTGCCAATATTGTTTCCCATCCGATCGATTTAAGTGTAATTCTCGGGGTACACCCGAGACATTCCATTTGCAGTTTGCACCAATATTGATATTGTACTTAGCATGCTTTGCTAACACTCTGCTAGCATGCTGAAAAGCACCCTAATCCCTTCAAGTACACTGGTCAGAAAGAGAGCAGTGTTGGCTTTAGGGCAGAGGGTGCTAGTTTGGGGCGCAGGATGTACTTTTGCGGCAGCCAGAAAACAGAATAGAGAGTCAATTTTCCCATCTCCTACTGCTAGCTGTGTAATTATTAATTAGAGAGTATTTCCCATGGGGAAAATACCTCTGGCCCTGCAGTGTGTGAAGCGAAAGCAGACCCATAATATTAAACCGTCTGAATGCTAGTACAGGTTATAGCGCATTTAGCGCAATGGACGGCATGACTCGATGCACTGTGCCTTCTGTGAAGTTGCAGGTTGTCCCTGCGATGCTTGAAGTCTACAAACCTCAAGTTAATATAAATACAAATCTAACTCAAAAACTGAGGGGTCAACGTGAAGATTGAGGGTGGATGCTCAGGATGTGGGCTTTCCTCATTTTGCAAACATAGACAATTTGACATTTTCATACACCTTTTGACATTTTCAAACATCTTTTTCCTGCTAGAAGCGCATTCATTATGTCTTATTATACAGTTGAAATCAGAATTTTACATACACTTAGGTTGATGTCAATAAAACCCATTTGTCAACCACTCCACAGATGTCATGTTAACAAACTATAAACTTTGCAAGATGGTTAGGTCATTTAGTTTGTGCATGATGTTTACTGACATATTATTTCACTTATAATTCACTATATCACAAATCCAGTAAGTCAGAAATGTACATACACGAAATTGCCTTTGCAGTTAAATTCCAGGAAATTATGTCATGGCCTTAGAAGCTTCCTATGCTAAATGACATTTTTTGCATCAATTGGAGATGTACCTGTGGATGTATTTCAAGGCTTACATTCAAATCTCAGTGCCTCTTTGCTTGACATCAGGGTAAACTCAAAAGAAATCAGCCAAGGCTACATAAAACAAATTGTAGACCTCTACAAAGCTGGTTCATCCTTGGGAGCAATTTCCAAATGCCTGAAAGTACCACGTTCATTTGTACAAACAATAGCACACAGGTATAAACACCATGGGACCATGCAGCTGTCATAATGCTTAGGAAGAAGATGCGTTCTTTCTCGTAGAGATGAACGTACTGTGGTGTGAAAAGTGTTAATCAATCCCAGAACAACAGCAAAGGAGCTTGTGAAAATGCTGGAGTAAATGGGTACAGAAGTATCTATATCCACCGTAAAACAAATCCTAAATCAACATAATCTAAAAGGCTGCTCAGACTACTGCTCAGACTAACTGCATATGGGGACAAAGATTTCACTTTTTTGAGAAAAGTCCTCTGGTCTGATGAAACAAAAATGGAACTGTTTGGCCCATTTGTCAACCACAAGGTTTTAGAGTGGCCATCAAAAAGCCCTGACCTCAATCCTATAGGATATGTGTGATTAGTAGAACTGAAAAAGCATGTGCGAGCAAGGAGGCATACAAACCTGACTTAGTTACACCAGCTCTGTCTGGAGGAATGGGCCAAAATTCACCCAACGTATTGTGGGAAGCTTGTGGAAGGCTACCTGAAACATTTGACCCAAGTTAAGCTATTTAAAGGCAATGCTACCAAATACTAATTGAGTGTATGTAAACTTCTGACCCACTGGGAATGTGATAAAAGAAAGAAAAACGGACATAAATATTCTGACATTTGAACATACTTAAAATAAATTGGTGATCCTAACTGACCTGTGACAGGGATTTTATAGGATTGAATGTCAAGAACTGTAAAAAAACTTGAGTTTCTATGTATTTGGTTAAGGTGTATGTAACCTTCTGATTTCAAATGTACAGCACATTTACAATGTACACTCCTTTGTTTAAAATATATTATGAATGATGATTACTTTTTAATGATGGGCATCAGGTGGAACTGTACTGTCTTTGACAAATGATGAATAATCACAATGACTAGCATATTGTTCTGATATGAACATCAATGGATTTAAAGATTACCCTATTACGCTCTATTAAATAAATTATTAATTTTAAGTTGTGCTTTTATGTGAAACAATGCACTGCCTACACCTTTAAAAAAAAAATAACGCTCAAAGGTGCGTTTAGGGCGTCGCTATGGCGTTAGGTTGTACGACAAGACACTGAAAGGAGTAGGCTTTTTTTTTAATGCTGTTTTTCGTTAGCATCCCGATTAATATCAGTTAGCTAGCTAGATTACTCCTCCATCTCATCTAAAATTGTCACATCTGCAACCAAGTTGTCTGCACCCGAAACAGCATATTCGATGACCCAAATCAGATCTTCACAAACCAATGGGTGATGTCACACATGTTACATCCAGTGATATACAGGTCCTTCTCAAGAAATTTGCATATTGTGATAAAGTTAATTATTTTCCATAATGTAATGATAAAAATTAAACTTTCATGTATTTTAGATTCATTGCACACCAACTGAAATATTTCAGGTCATTTATTGTTTTAATACTGATGATTTTGGCATACAGCTCATGAAAACCCAAAATTCCTATCTCAAAGAATTAGCATATTTCATCTGACCAATAAAATAAGTGTTTTTAATACAAAAAAAAGAAAAAGTCAACCTTCAAATAATAATGTTCAGTTATGCACTCAATACTTGGTCGGGAATCCTTTTGCAGAAATGACTGCTTCAATGCGGCGTGGCATGGAGGCAATCAGCCTGTGGCACTGCTGAGGTGTGTTGGAGGCCCAGGATGCTTCGATAGCGGCCTTAAGCTCATCCAGAGTGTTGGGTCTTGCGTCTCTCAACTTCCTCTTCACAATATCCCACAGATTGTCTATGGGGTTCAGGTCAGGAGAGTTGGCAGGCCAATTGAGCACAGTAATACCATGGTCAGTAAACCATTTACCAGTGGTTTTGGCAGTGTGAGCAGGTGCCAGGTCGTACTGAAAAATAAAATCTTCATCTCCATGAAGCTTTTCAGCAGATGGAATACATGAAATGCTCCAAAATCTACTGATAGCTAGCTGCATTGACCCTGCCCTTGATAAAACACAGTGGACCAACACCAGCAGCTGACATGGCACCCCAGACCATCACTGAATGTGGGTACTTGACCCTGGACTTCAGGCATTTTGGCATTTCCTTCTCCCCAGTCTTCCTCCAGACTCTGGCACCTTGATTTCCGAATGACATGCAAAATTTGTTGTTGTTTTGTTGTGCTGCTTCTCTGTAGACCAGGTCAGGCGCTTCTGCCGCTGTTTCTGGTTCAAAAGTGGCTTGACCTGGGGAATTGGGCACCTGTAGCCCATTTCCTGCACACGCCTGTGCACGGTGGCTCTGGATGTTTGTACTCCAGACTCAGTCCACTGCTTCCGCAGGTCATCCAAGGTCTGGAATCGGTACTTCTCCACAATCTTCCTCAGGGTCCGGTCACCTCTTGTCGTTGTGCAGCATTTTTTGCCACACTTTTTCCTTCCCACAGACTTCCCACTGAGGTGCCTTGATACAGCACTCTGGGAACAGCCTATTTGTTCAGAAATTTCTTTCTCTGTCTTACCCTCTTGCTTGAGGGTGTCAATGATGGCCTTCTGGACAGCAGTCAGGTCGGCAGTCTTACCCATGATTGCGGTTTTGAGTAATGAAGCAGGCTGGGAGTTTTTAAATTCTCAGGAATCTTTTGCAGGTGTTCAGAGTTAATTAGTTGATTCAGATGATTAGGTTAATAGCTCGTTTAGAGACCCTTTTCATGATATGCTAATTCTTTGAGATAGGAATTTTGGGTTTTCATGAGCTGTATGCCAAAATCATCAGTATTAAAACAATAAATGGCCTGAAATATTTCCGTTGGTGTGCAATGAATCTAAAATATACGAAAGTTTAATTTTTATCATTACATTATGGAAAATAATGAACTTTATCACAATATGCTAATTTTTTGAGAAGGACCTGTATACGGTCTATGGTTCAGACTAGACGTGAGATTTTATTGCAGCCTACGCTCACGTTCAAATTGATAAATGCCTTGCTTTGCGTAGAACTTGTTGTACGCCCGTCCTACGCCTGTTTTAGGTCGTAGCCTACGCACGTTTCATAAATTAGGGCCATTGTGTTTGCTAAGACAGCTTCTATGTCATGGATAGGTTGTGAATATTTTGGATGTTTTGTGCACTGCAGATCAAGTTAGCAATCACAATGCAGTTTCTCTAAAATGCAAGCCATTCTAGTTGTTATATATCCTTTGAAACTAGAAAGTAACATTAGCTAGCAATCGAAAGCAACCTAATGAAATGAACACTAAACAGCTCCTCAAACAAATTCCTCAGTTAATTTTAAGAAAAACTTGGTGAAACTAAGAGTACCATTTTGGCAAACTGTGAGATATTGAAGAAGGACCTTCTTCTATAAACGAGTTATCATTTCGTAGGAAAGATTTACCCAAAAGCTTGGAGATTTCCATCTTGTTTTTGGATAGAACTAGGCCTGTTTCAAACAGAATATATAGGTTTTTTTCTGAAGCAGATATTCAATTGAGGTGGTTCTAAAACGATATGTAATTCCCTTTACAAGTTGGACGTTAGTCTGCTTTTGAATAAATATCGGAATAAAGTTTGTCAAATTTGTAAAACATAGACTGTAATTGGATGGCTACATTTGTGCACTGCCTTTTAGGCCTAAATTTCGTGGTAGGTGCCTTTCAATTCCTTTTTTTTGCTCTCTCTTGCCTGGTTACCGTATGGTTCATCAATGTAACCAGTCACACACTGTTTAGTCTACTGTAAAAGTATATTTGTCTCGTATTTATTCAACAATATTAGTGAGTAGCCTACAGGCCAAAATCTGTTTTTGATAGCCTCATAGCTGGTACCTGAACCAGGTGAAATATTTTGTTCTAAATGGCCATTACAATTGTACACTCTTTTTATTTAGTTTTAGTATAGTTGTGACCTGGACTGGTATGATACTGTTTTTCACTCAAAGCTTACACAGGCTAGTTTAAATCAGTAGTTTGTCCGCACCTGACATATACCCAGACACCAACCTCACTGTGAATCACAAAAATTTCTTATTTACACTTATTTTTATTTCTTGTATCTACATTTCTCCATCCATGGTGTAATAGTCCACAATTGTTTCCAGAGCCTTGAGTATATCCTCAACATACATATAGGCAATACATTGTGAATAAAGATTCAAAGCAAACATATACATGCAAACAATAAACAAGACAAACGTGTCTGGCCAGTTGCAAATACTTCATCTTCACTGTGCACACCAGCACACAAATCAAATTTCCCTCACCTTATGAATACACCATTGCAGTGTTTGTGTGTCTGTTGATAAAGTGTGTTAAGAATGCTAACTAAAGATGGGTAGAACCTTAAACGGAGTGCTGCACAATCAGACAGCAAAGGTTAATTAATGACATACGAGCAGCGCTGCCTCTTTGCTGCTATGTTACCCCAGTCCATTCCCCTGTCTTTCTTACAGCTCCCTGTCCTCATCTTTTACCCCCCCCCCACACACACCTATCATCATTTCTCAATCCTTCCATTCTCATTAAAAATGGCGGGGGCGGATTGAGAAGGGGGGCCTCCCTAAAGCCCTGAGTCATCATGTTTCACTGTTAAAGCGTTAGGTGCGCTGGTGTTGTCATCTATCATGAGTAGTTTTGTGTAGAAAAACAATGGCTGACAGTATCTTGGTGCCGGATGATGATGAAAAATGACAGGATAAAAAAACGAAATTTGATGTCCACTGAAGCGCTAATCGAGCTAATTGCTAACGATTCATCATTTAACTGTATATGTCCTGTGCTGTTATCATTGGACTGTCAGACCCTCCCTGATTTCATGGCACAGTGGTATTTTATGCCAGGATCATTTCTAGCAGGGGTGCTAACACATTTGCCTGGCAACACTATATTATGCCGGCAACTTGAACTCTGACTTTTCCTTTCAGAATAATAGCACTTGATTTAATTAATTGCAATAATCATTGTGAATTTATTACAAAGCTAGTGAATTGTAACCAAATGCAAGTATGTTGTGTGTAAAGAAAGAATAAGATTATGTGATTGGAAAAAAAAACATTTAACATGTTTTCAATAACAACCTTTTTTTAAAAACAGTAACAAATACATTGCACACAGAATTTGAATAAATATATTGTCAGTGTCTCATGTGAAAACATGATTACATATGAAAAACTTTTAGTAGTCTGTTTTATCCAACAATTTTAGCAACACATGAACATAGACCCACTATCTATCTATGTAATGAATAAAAAATTATTATTCTAATGAGTTACAAGCGCTATTATTTTGGAAAGTAAAATCAGAGTTTGGGTTGCCGGCATAGTATAGTGTTGCCAGGCAAATGTTTTAGCCCTCCTGCTAGAACTGGCCCTGTTTCAATTATGGCACACATTCAATTAATGTTGCTATAGAGTTAAAACAACTAACAGGCTGATATCATTGTATTGTTTTTTTCATGTCCAATTCCCATTCAAGCCTTGTAACTTCTGCAATCAATCGTATATGCAGGATGGTAAATGGTTGATCACTTGCTTCCTCCAGGCACATGCGTCCAAGCTGTCCAATTCTTATCCCACTGCTTGTTCAACATGGATGACTTAAGTCGATACATATGAGGGATGAATTACACATTTGACAACTATACAACCATGTGTTTGAATTTACAGATGCCCGACCTGTGAATGCTGCGACCAAGATTCGAACCCTGGCCAACGTGACACAACAAGGCAGCGACTTAGCGACAAACACGTTTTTTTTTCTGGCGGTGAGCTGCCTTTAACGAGCAACGGCCATCCTTTATCCTGAAATATACACACATATTTTGTTTTTTGATCTATGGTTATCACTGCTAAGAGTAGCTGTAATATGGCCTCCACTGTTCTGCTCGTGCTTCGTCCCTCATGTGGCCTAATCGTTTAGCCACAGGCTAGCAGGCTAGCAAGATAAATAGATATTTAATAGCTTTGCTCTCAGCCCGAACAGTTCAGCAACTTCTCCCCCCTGTGTAGTTTTCTACCTCCTTTGCTGATTTCTTCCCACTTCATTCTTTGCTCCCAGCAATTTAGTGGATAAGGGCTTTCTCCATTTCCGTCTCTCTCTCTCGTTCAGTTTTTATTCCCCTGAATGAGGGATGGAGACTGGGGGATGGTATATTGGGGTCTTAATCGGGTAGCAGGGATATTAGAGGGGGCCTTGTGTACTTCTCCACAGCATGAAGATAGAAAGACAAAGAGGACTCATCCATATACATATACATAAAAGCAACACTTTTCGTTGCAGCGCTTGGCAGCCAAGTGCAATTCTTTTTCATACAAAGGCAACATGAAAACAACATTTTAACAAAAATAAAGAAACATATATATATAATCTGCAAAGGGGTAATAAAAAAGCAATAAAGTGTGCTTCTCCAAGTAAAGATTGTTAAGAAAATCGAATACTCCCAAATGTAAAGGTATCTAAACGTAATCTTTAAATTTTTCAGAAGTATATGTACTCCGATAATATTTTTTTTGCTAGTAACATAACTGATTACAGTTACAATTCTTTGTAATCTCATTACTGTAATCACTCCCCAACCCTTCTGAGGTTAATAAATATCTATATCTATATATATATCTAGGTATGCTACGGTAGTTTAAACAAACTAAATGATCCACACTGCACCAAGAAGGGCACGGAAAACGATGCTTGCATTTGCTGGGTAGCAATGCAGATATATATTACTGAGGTTTCCAATGTTGTCTGTTGTCTTTTGTAAACCCTCTAAAACTAATGTTTACAGTTACAGAGGTAGTGAATGGAGAGTTTGCATAGCAAACGATGCACAGGCTCTTGTGTGGAGAATGAGTTTACTCAGCAAACACAGTTTAATTGGGAAAATCATTTCTCCAGCTGCTCAGTCTTTACCCCCCCGCTCCAGGATGTCAGTGTATGTGTGTGTGAGCGTGCGCGCCCTTTTGTGTGCATCTTTGTCAGTGTGCCTGTGCGTTTCTGTGTATGCAGACTGATACATGAGCTCCATTATTAAGTTAAGACCTACAGTAGATCGGAGGAAGATAATGGGTATCTCAGTGACGTTGAGGAAGCCCACTAAATATTGCGCTTGGAAAAAGACGACCTCCTAAAAGTGACAGTTACAGTACCACTCTAAACGGCAACCTATATCCTATTAGTTCACTATTCCACATCTAAATTAGTGCACTTTTATTGGCAATTTGGGACACAGCTCTCCCTTGGTCCTCTTCTGTTGGCTAATTGATCGCGGTGAAGCCAGCGCGCCTGGTGCACGAATGGGCAGGATGAACGTACACAAAGCAGCGCCGCCGGGGAAACATCGACAAAGTGCTCAGAATGAAGAACCGGGTGGTATTGATGAGGACAGATAGGCTTCCCAGGTGCCAATACATTGGAGATCAATGGGCTACAGGATGGGCCTTAATGAATAGGCGGCTGGTGAGACACTTCTACTTTCTCTATTCATCAGTCCAGTTGTGTGTGTGTGTGTGAGAGGCTGTTTGTTGGCCTTGTTGTGACTGTAGATAAAATGTGGGTAAAAGGACTAATGGGTGAATGTTATAAAATCTGTCAATTTCATTAATTAGGCTGTCTGCTCAAGTGCTTAATGGTCAACTAATGACTGAGGTGTGTGTGTGTTTGTATGTGCGTGTTGTTTGTGTGTGTGTCTGTACAATATGTACTTTCCCCCATGACGCTTAACACACTCAACCCAAGTGTGAGAGGGAGAGAGGGGGAGAGAGAGATCAGTAATGTACCTCTCAGACTGTGAATCATGACGCGAGTAATTTTGTCCTAGTGATAAAAAGGTTGCATAAACATTCATGGGGCTCAATCACATCAACAAAAATCTGCTCAACCCACCCATCAACCCCTGCCCACCCCCCTCCTAAGCCCCTACAAGCCCCTTGTGATTGGGTAGACATTACTGAACACTGCCGCCTGTCACCGTCTCCTCAAGCCCCAACCGACTGTCAAGCAGAGAGGGCCAAAGCTGTTCTGGAGACACCCCACTGGCAGAAAGCGAGAGGGGGGTGAAACAGGAGAACAAGACGGTGGAAGGAGAGGCCACGGAAATGGGGGAGAGGCGTTAGAAGAGGAGTGAAGGCAATTAATTGTAGAGAAGGGCTGGAGCGATAGGGTTGGTATGGGGTGAGGATAGGGTTGGTATGGGGTGAGGATAGGGTTGGTATGGGGTGAGGATAGGGTTGGTATGGGGTGAGGATAGGGTTGGTATGGGGTGAGGATAGGGTTGGTATGGGGTGAGG
>JACXGM010010922.1:10286-25761 GCA_016801145.1 Umbra pygmaea | reverse complement strand
GTGAGGTTGGAGATTGGTCTGTAGTTTCCCAGGACCTCTGGGTCTAGGGTTGATTTCTTTATTATCGGACGAATGACAGCAGCTTTAAGGGCAGAAGGGACAACGCCTGTTTTTAGTGAGAGATTAATAAACTCAGTGATGATTGGGCTGACACTGGAAATGAGCAACTTGAGCAAAACAGTCGGGATGGGATCCAGGACGCAGGCGGACGGCTTTGTTTTGTTGATGATTTCCTCAACATGGCTCTGCTGAACCTCGGCAAAGTACGGAAGGATCGTCAATCCACCGGACCGGGGGTTGGAGGACGATGGAGACAGTGATGGGCAGCCAGATATTAAAGTGCGGATGTTATTGACTTTAGGTCTAAAAAAGTCCATGAAGCTGTTGCATCGCTCCACTGTGGCTTCAGTGGATATAGATGATTTCGGTTTCAGGAGATTGTTTACTGTAGAAAAAAGCTGTTTAGAATTTCCAGTGTTCTTATTGATAAGGTTGGAATAAAATTTTGCGCGTGCACCTTTCAAGGACTTAAGATAAGCCTTTTGATGGTCACGGAATGCAAGATTGTGAACAGTTAGACCAGTCTGTTTACAGCGTCGTTCCAGGATACGTCCCTCGGTTTTCATTTGCCGCAGTTCCTGCGTGAACCAGGGTGCAGAGCGTTTGAAGTTCACTTCTCGTGTCTTGACTGGGGCATGACGGTCAAAAACACTGCTCAATGATACAAGTCATATACTATACTCTCTATAATAATACAAATCATACTCTATACCCTCTATAATAATACACGCTATTTAATAATACAAATCATACACTGTACCCTCCATAATAATACAAGTCATATACTATACCCTCTATAATAATACAAGTCATAGACTATACCCTCTATAATAATACAAGTCATATACTACACGCTATATAATAATACAAGTCATATACAATACCCTATATAATAATACAAATTGTATACACTACCATATATAATGATACAAGTCATATATTATACCCTCTATAACAATACAAGTCATATACTATACCCCATATAATAATGCAAGTCATATTCTATACCCTATATATAATACAAGTCATATACTATACCTTATATTATAATGCAAGTCATATACTATACCCTCTATAATAATATAATATAAGTCATATACTATATCCTACATAATCATACAAGTCATATACTATACCCTATATAATAAAAGTCATATACTATACCCTCTATAATAATACAAGTCATAAACTATACCCTATTTGATATACAAGTCACATACTATACCCTACATAATAATACAAGTCATATACTATACCCCATATATAATACAAGTCATATACTACACCCTATATAATAATAAAAGTAAAAAAACTATACCCTATAATAATACAAGTCATATACTATACCCTATATATTAATACAAGTCATAAACTATCCCATATATATTAATAAAGTCATATACTATACCCAGTGGGCCCTATTTTAACGATCTGAAACGCAAGTATCAAACGCGAAACGCAAGTTACATTGTGGGAGGGTCCCGGGCGCTGTTGCTATTTTACCGGCGGGATAAATAATTATTGCGCCCGACACAAATCTAAAATGGGCAGGTCGAAAGTAGCTTCATTAGTCATAGGTGTGGTTTGGGCGTAACGTGCAATAAACCAATCAGAGCATCATCTCACATTCCCTTTAAGAGCAGGCGCGCTTGTTCTATTGCGGATTGCTATTATAACGGCGATTTGCTATTGATTTTCTTTTTACAAAATGTAAATAAAGAAATGTCACAAGACATAGCCTACTTTCCGATGTTTTGGGCTCACTCTTACTGAATCACGAGGTTATGAATGCATGGTAATATTTTTGCTACGTATTCTAACATTAGACCGAGATTACTCTTATGTCAAATAAGCTTTCCTCTCCCGTTCTGCATTTCTGGGCATGTAAGTGCAGCACATGCATTTCAACATCACGTCTCCTGAAGTCCTCTAATATTTTCTAATTAATGTCATCAACACATTCATGATTCATGGAAATGTTGCGTAAAACACAACAAGCCACAAATAATGCTGCGACTTGAGTAGTGTAGTACCTGTTCTATCCAAACACTTGACGCGCATTTTCAGTGTGCCAAATGTTCGTTCAATTAGGCTACACTGCATGTTTGTGTGTGTTTTTGATTAAACAGCATTGTACGCACTTGCTGGCATCATACATTGTGTCATCATTAACCATGTCTTTAACGGATAGCTGTTGTCTCCTTCACAGCCACCCATCCAAGGGGGGATTCCTCATGGCAAAGTTGCCATAAATGAGTCGTGGCTTGAGCCTGAGTGATTCTGAGTAAAGACACGGGTGATTTTATTATTGGCATCGCAAATTACGTGTGTATACTTGTTGATTGAATGGGTTCCCTTGAGGTTGATGTATATCAGTGCAATATTTGAGTAAATGTGTACACTACATGTATACCTATTTTTTCACATTTTCGGACACCACAATGACTTCCTCGTGTGGTAATATTTTTCCTTCTAATTACGTAGGCTATTGCAATAATAAAGAACTGCTGCATTTGTGTAGATGAGAGGAGCAAGTGTATGCGCGTTGTGCACAAGCTGCATTATGGTTAAGCATGCACACTTAAAATAGCATATGAATAACACGCCACTGACTTTAAACCAGGTTTTTCCTGGTCAGTGGCGGAATTGTTTTCGGGAACTGCAAGATGGCACCCGGGAACTTTTGTGCCGGAACACGCCTCTTCTTTTTGCTGAACCGCCCAACGAACGCAAGTTCATTCCCTAATTTACTGACGCGCGTCTGTGGAGGGAAAAGTCCCATATGCGTCGGGTGCAAGATAGGAATGATACATGCGTTTGTGTAAAAGGTCAATTGCGCCGGGTGTAAGATAGGGCCCTATATATTAATACAAGTCATAAACTATACCATATACTGTATAATAATACAAGTCATATACTATAACATGGAGAATAAATAAGTAATATACTACAGCCTGGAGAATAAAATGAGTCATATGCTATACTCTGGAGAATAGAAAATGGCATACATTATACACTCAAAAACCACTGTAACAATACTAACACATTTTCAGTAGCACAGGAACCACATGTAACTACTGTGCATCTCCATAGAAGTGGAGCTGTGTCAAGAGAAGAGAGAGAAATGACCTGACGTACGGAAGCAGAGGAGGAAATGGAGTGCAGCCTGAAGAAGTAGCGCACGTACATCTCCCTGAACACCTGGTACAGCTTTGACGGCTCATTGTACAGGAAACACAGTGGGGCCACTGGACGACACAGACACACAGAAACAACGGGGGCATTTACATTTCAGTTCACACCTGTGCGACCATTCATATCTCGGGTATTATCCCAGCTGGTCTCGTGACAGGGAAGGTAGGACACTTACCGTACATTGAGAAACCGTGAAAGGGGATGACACCTGTGAATTGACAATAAAGAACGATTAGGGATTGAGCATGAGTTAAAGTGCTGTGATTCGCAGCGTGACGGGTGGATAGGGTTCAGATCTCACCGTTCGGAGGGTACACAACAGCAAACTCCTCCACGCCTACTCTACCTAAGAGAGAACAATCATTACCACTACTGTAGCTCTGGTTCCTCGAAACAACTTTGAGGCGGAGGTTGTGTAGTTCAGGAATTAACCTCATATTCTATGGTAAAATTACACACCTTGAATGTAGGATTTGGGAGGAGTGGCACTGTTGTAGGTGAAGTGATCTAAGACTGCAGTGTCTCGAGAGAAACACAGCAGTACCTAGGAAAACACACACACAACATATAAACACGCACCGTCTAGTTTACGGACACTTCCCTGAAGATCTGTTGCACACATTACATGGTTCCTGTTAATTACGTACACCAAAGTTTCAGAATAAAGACAAAATGTTGACACCTCTATTATGAATGAATGTAAACATTAGTAGGCAGGCCAAGTTAGCTAACGCAGCACAGTACCATGCAAAGTTCTTAGGCAAGTCTTACAAATAAATCTATAAATGGAAGTTTATAAATATAAAATGTATACTCTAAAAAGCAGAAAACTGTGAAAAACTAAAATAACTACACAAAAAAGTCACGTGTCACACCCTCACCTTTTAGGTCTATTGTCCTTCACCCAGGTGAATTCCTTCTAAACCCATTTCTGTTCATCTGTGCATGATGTCATTGATCATTAATCACTATTTTCTACTGACACACTAATGCAGAACACAAAAACTAAATTATTACAGCTAGATTTAAGTCAACAAATATATTTTAAGACAGCAGCATAGAGCCCTGTATTGCACTGCTGGTTTGCTTCTGAAGCTAAGCAGGGATGGGCCTGGTTAATCCCTGGATGGGAGACCAGTGCTGCTGGAAGTGGTGTTGGAGGGCCAGTAGGGGGCACTCTTCCCTCTGGTCTAAAAATAATTCCCAATGCCCCAGGGCAGTGATGGGGACATCTGCCCTGCGTAGGGTGCCATCTTTTGAATGGGACGTTAAACGAGTGTCCTGACTCTCTGTGGTTACTAAAAATACTATGGCACTATTCGTAAGAGTAGGGGTGTTAACCCCGGTGTCCTGAACAAATTTCCAATCTGGCCCTCATACCATCATGGCAACCTAATCATCCATATCTCTCAATTGGCTTGTTCATTCCCCTCTCCCCCCTTCTCCCCAGGCCGTTGCTGCAAATGAGAGTGTTCTCAGTCAACTTGCCTGGTAAAATAAAGGTTAAACTAAAACTAATTATCTAGGGTGCCCAACACTTTTGCACAGTACTGTTTTTCCCTAAGTTTTGCTGAATACATTTACATTGCTATGACAAAAGTGGTTACATCGGTCTGCATCTAACACGTTTATATAACGATTTATGATTGGATTGTTTAAAAAAAGCAATTTTCCTAACAAAATGCATCATATTGATGCATTTAACTATAAAACTGTACACGGACCCTTCTTACAGGTTTCAGGGTCCCTCCATCACATTTTCCCAAAATCCCGAGGGAGACACTGCACATTGGAATTCTACTTGGACAGTGTTAAATTACTGTGTGTTTGGGTTGCTTCAATTGTGCTGGAGAAGAAAAACAATCTGTCTAGCTTTGGTGCAGCATTCCTGGATACACTTAGGAGAAATCACTCGGAAACTGAAACTCAAAAGGCAGCCGGGTCGCTCAGTCGACAACCTGAGAGGGCTTTTAAGATGGTAATCTCAATTTCTCCCATTCGGAATACATTTCAATTACTCAGAAGAGCCACTATTTATTTATTATGTAGTGCGACTTATTTAAATGAATTATATTTTAATAAATGCCATTTTGTCCGCAGTCGAGGTCGTTGAGAATCCCAGCAGATGGGACAGTAAAACTGGGATAGACACCATTTCCGATCCATTCAGTTATATACTGGATATTTTTCCTTTTGTAACAGTGCCCCTTCCTGGGAAGCTTGAGTCAATGCCTCCAGTCCACTTTCTGTTGTGTTTAACCGTACTCAGTGTTGCCACCTTTCCATTTCCACAGTTCTATTGCTTATGCCTGACAGTCACACACACACCAGTTGCTAATCAGTCAGTCAGCTCTGGTCAAATTTGTTCCTATGTTTGGTTGTCTCGTTGTCTTTCATTGTTGAGGTGTAAGGTTTGTTTGTGTTGTTGCTGTTTATATGAAAAGTTTGACTCCACACAATCATTTTGATTTACAAAGTGTTTTCCGGATGAAACATGTTTTCTTTAATACTTCGCACCTCAATGCAGACCTGGGGTGTGTCGTATGTTGGCAGAATTCTTTAACTGCCTAGCGATTTCAGCAACAGTCAATATTTATGAAATGGAGGTTTATCGCGTGAGCTGATAAGCCTCCATAACGATGACATAACCTGTCAGCTCAATAAAACATTGACAGCATCCAGTGAAACAGAGGCTACCGTTCTCTCAAACGACGCATGAAATCAAATACATCGGTGACACATGAAGCGGTTAACGTAGACAGACTGCTGACATTTATCTGTTGTCAGACGCACGTACTAGTGACAAAAAGAGCGATATTGTAATATTATTTCAATTACCATATTTTGGATAACAGAGACAGTAAAAACCATGAGAGTGTTCAGATAGAGGACACTTAAAATTTAATAGAATAGGAATTAGATAATGTACATGTGTGTATATATACAGTTGTGCTCATAAATGTACATACCCCTGGCAGAATCTGAAATATTGGACATTTTAGGAAAAGATTGTAAAGAAAACTTTTTTATGTAGGGATATAGGGGTCAGGTCCCATTTATTATTACATATTTGTGTGTGCCCTTTTTAAACCATAATGATAACTGAAATCACCCAAGTGGCCGTGATCATAAGTTAACATACCCTTGAATGATTGGCCTGATAACATACACACAGGTTTAAATGGCAGTTATGGGTTCAATGCCACAAAACAGCCACTTACAGCACCTAGACAAGCCTTAAAACTGCTGGAACAAAATGGAGTGATGAGACCAAAAAGTAACTTAATGTTTACAACCATAAACGCTATGTCAACAAGACCTATGATGAAATATACACCATCCCTTCTGTGAAGCATGGAGGTGGATCTCTGATGTTGCCTCAGCAGGCAGCACAGGGAATTTAGTCCAAATTGATGGCAAAATGAATGCAGCATGTTATCAGAAAATATTGGAGGACAATTTGCTGTAGTGTCAGGCCGGAAACTGCACATTAGGATGCGCTTGGGTATTCCCACATGACAATGACCCTACGCTCAAGGCCAGGTTGACCCTTCAGTGTCAAAAGCTTAAAGAAAACAGCTGGAGTGTCCATCACAGTCTCTTGACTTCACTATCAATGAGCCACTTTGGACAGATCTGAAACAAGACATGCGAGACAACCCAAGAATTTTGCCACGATGAACGGAGAGCTTAACCACCTGAGAAAATAAAGGGCCTCATCCACAGCTATCACAAAAGACTACAAGCCTTCACTGATGCTAAAGGGGGCAATGAACCGTATTAAAATTTAAGGTTATGCAAATCTTTGACCATCTAATTATTTTCATGACTGTCCTATTCTGTGATGCCTTAGTTTCATTTGAATCCCATTAATAATAAAATAAATCTGTTTTGCCTGATCACTTATGTTTTCTTTAAGGAATGGTACAAATCTTAGAGATTCTGCCAGGATATGTCAACTTATGAGCAAGAGTGTAAATACCACTATTTATCACCATGGATGTGTGTATACTGTATGTGTAGGGTTGGAAGTAGTTTAGTCTAGTCATATCCAGGCTGGAGCCCATGGTATTTTTACCACCATCATAATATTCCCACTGTCTACAGACTAACTTAACACAACCATCACAAGAAAACACTCAATCTGGGTGTGCTGTACAAACGCTAACCTAACATAACCTACAGCGCTATGCTGTAATGTATGTACTGCTAGCTATTCATGTCTGGTGTTACAAAGACACATTAGTGATATGGAGTCATACTGGTAACTGTGGGAGAGCCAAGGAAAGAGAGAGAAAAAGAGTTTAACAAAGACAGATGAAAACAGACAGAAAAAGAGAGCAGCACGAGTGAGAGGGTATGAACATTTGAAATGAGACAAACAGATCCAGAGAGAGCGAAAGAGATTGAAAAATACAGAAACGTACAAAAAACAAAAACAGAAGATGCGAGGCAAAGACGAGGACAGAAATCAACCAAGAAAGAGAAATGTAGGAAAATTCTGGGAAAATGTGTAACCATCACCTGATAGAGGTAATCTTCAAACACAAAGTAGTAGTCGTCATTACTGGCAGTCAGTTTCACATCCTGTAACAAAGTAGGGATTGTCTGAAGGCAAAACTAAAGAATAAACACTGGACAGACCTTTTTCTAGTTGGTAACATTGCAGATTATGTGAGGTGATGCGTTTTAACTGCTTGGTTGTATTGGCACAAAAACGCCTACCTTGTAGATGAGCTTGTCCACCAGGAGGTCATGGTGAATGACCCCAGCTTTTAGCTGTTCATAATACATGATGTCCTGTCCAAAGATAAGGCTGTCAGTCGAACACAAATGACGTCAAACGAAAGGAATAAAACTGCCTCCGGTGTACATGTACTGCTGCAGCATGGGGTTCAAATCCGAGCTCCTGCTACTTCCACAAAACCATTCATTGTTTGTCCCTATTACTTTACTTTACCTTTATTTACATAAAGAAATACATGTGATAAACCATTGTTTAGTTTTGTCCTAATTTATGTTAATTTATTTATACAGAGAAATCCATGTGATAAACCATTCATTCTGTTTGTCCTCTGATTATTGTAATACAATAATCAAACATTATGTTGGCTCTCATGTAATTAATTATGTTTGCCTTCTTGTATGATGGTCAATTTATATTGTGTTTGCGCTCCCACAATATGATAATCAATTTCAACTGAAGTGGGCCTAGTATCTGATATCCCTAAATCAACTTGTGTGTTTTGTCAAATTAATTGCTTGTAGCCTCTGACGTGACCATGATTTGGACGTGGAGGCAAGTTTAGTATAACAGGAAGTACTTTGTCAGCATGTAGTTAGTGTCAGACGTCTCCGGTCTGAGAGGAAGCCATGATAAAGTAAAGGCTAGACAAAAGACAGAGAGGAAAAGAGAAATAAAATGTCAGTTCTTGACAGTGTTTTAGCACTCTGTAAATGGGATAATGGTGGACATGACAGGTGAGAGAATCTCTGGGACGATCGACAGGAAGGGCTCCCAAGACATCAAAAAAATAGCTGTAGAGGCCTTCCCCTGTTAAGCATGAAGTTCTGGTGGATGCATGTGGCCAAGCATACGCCACCAACCGGGAACGGGTTGTGAATTGATTACCCAGAATGTGGTGGTTGTGTTCTGTTTATGAAGACGGACACGATTGGTCAATGGAGGCAGGTCACCCTCGGTATGTTTGGGTTATGCTCCCGTAACATAAAGCACCTGCGCTTCGACATGACATCCTTATTGTTCTTGCGTGTTATACAATACCCACACATCTTCCCCACTAGACTCAGATAGTGACAGCCGCAGCGTACAGGCTGGGAAGTGGGGATAGCACGTTCTCCTGTCCTGAGTGTGAATCTGCGTGTCCCAAGCCTGGTGAGGGTGATACTCTCCAGGCCTCCGCTGGATCCCTGGAAGTCTCCTGGAGGATAAATCTTCCCACCGCAGAGGTAGTGTTTAATCGTCTGGTGGCGATGCCGAAGGTCTCCCCCGTGGGTTATGCAAACGCAGTGTGGCGTGGCCATTTGCCACACAAGGAGCGGGCACGCTTGTTTGCGCTAACTTTGCTAAATTGCACACGTTTGATTACGTTGGCAGACACAGCGCCCCCCCAGGAAGAGTTACAGCAGGGGAGGGGTAAACACCAGCAAAATTTATGAGCAAGAGATGGAATCCTAATACAGGAACCAGTGTCGTGAGCTGGAACTGTGGCATTCAGGCCTGCAGTATATAAAATGTGCCGTACGTGTGTACCTACATTCGTGTGCAGTACCTTTCAGATACTGTTTGATGTGTATGGAGTACACATTTATTTTATTTAAGTATTTTTGGAAAATGGTTATATTTTCTATGTATTAATCCTGTGTTCAGTAAAAACATATATATAAAAATTATTTTCAAAATCTACATCAAATTAGGGCCGACAGGACAAATGAATGGAATGTTACGTAGTGCAGCTTTAACTATTTAGTAGACACTCATTAAGAGTGACTTAGAGTAGTTAGTGCATAGATTTTTTATTATTTATTTTAAATTTGGTGATTTAGCAGGCACTCTTATTCAGAGCAACTAACAGTACAACTGAAAAACAAGCTATGTGAAATGTTTTTTATGTATTTTTTTTCCATAAACTGGACAAATACTGTAAATGTACAGACCATAGAAATAGAATGGATAGAAAGGCCATTGAACTGCTCGATTAGTAAACAACAAAATGGCGATTGTTTTAAGTTGTCACGGTGACAACACACAAATCAGTTTAATGCGGAAGTAGGCCGCTAGATCTTTGCAATTGAATGATACAGATAAAAATGGCTGCCGCTCTCACCATTCTGCTACATTGATTTGAATTTAAATGTCCTTTCTATCCATTCCATTTCTATGGTACATAAAATGAGCACCACAGGTAGTGAAGTATGGAGGGAGTTTTAGGAATTGCTTATTTTTGTGGTTTTAAGGCTGGGTATCTGCATAAAGATGTCTGTGAGAACTGCTGCTGTAAAACGGCATAAAAGCACCAACTGGCTAAACAGTGGTCATGTGAATCATTAACACTGAAGGGGGTTCCAAGAATGTTCAGGAAGATGTGAGCGAACTTCCCGCCCGACAAAAAATGGATCTTGGGAATTACAGCAGCTGTGTGCAGCTGGCAAGTTCATAGCGAACCCAGACAGACAGAAGCAAAGAAACAAAGTGTCGTAACACAGACATAATGGTACACGCCACAAACACTGGTAACCCATGTGTGTGTGTAGGTGTGTGTTTTACCTCAGGCTCATTGGTAGAGTTGAGGATGCAAGCCCAGAGGTCAGCTCGTAGGCCGGTGGGACAGCCCTGTCTGCTGTACTGCTGCGCTGCTGCACTCTCCTGACCAATTACCACTGGAACCGCACAGACAGATGACTATAAGCAACACGCCACTACAAAAACCCACATGCCGCTTGACCCCCACTGACTCCTCCCACGGCGACTACTCTCAAACCAAAATGTCCCAAATGTTGTGTGGGGGGGTATCTTTGTTTATTATTTTTAGAGGACAGTAGGAAGCAGAGGCTAGGGAGTCAAGCATGTAAGGGGAGACAGAGAGCAAGGCCAGAGACAGTAACTGAGCCATGGTTCAAGTCGGGAGCTTAGTCCACTAGATCAACGCTGTTACCCAAATGGCGTTTTAACCCGCTGACTCCTCCCACCACGGCTGGTCTCAATCCCAAATGGCGTTTTAACCCGCTGACTCCTCCCACCACGGCTGGTCTCAAACCCAAATGGCGTTTTAACCCGCTGACTCCTCCCACCACGGCTGGTCTCAAACCCAAACGGTGCTTTAACCCGCTGACTCCTCCCACCATGGCTAGTCTCAAACCCAAATGGTGCTCTAACGCCATCTGACTCCTCCCACCACGGCTGGTCTCAAACCCAAATGGTGCTTTAACCCGCTGATTCCTCCCACCATGGCTGGTCTCAAACCCAAATGGTGCTTTAACGCCATCTGACTCCTCCCACCACGGATGGTCTCAAACCCAAATGGTGCTTTAACTCCATCTGACTCCTCCCACCACAGCTGGTCTCAAACCCAAATGGTGCTTAACTCCATCTGACATAAGGTGTCGGAGAGCCAACGCCACACTTTGAATGACCTTATGTGCCCTCTTCATTAACCTTTAGGGTGTTCTGCTCCGGTTTTGCTCACTTGGGCTAGCGGACCTTCGTTCATGTGGCTTTTAAAACACATTCCTGCTCCTAGCCATGTAGAACAGACGGCCAGGGCACTAAGGCTTGTATACAATATAGATCTCTGTGTTGTTATGCGTCCCAAGGGCAGTCATGGGCTCTGATTCGCCCCTCCAAGAGGTTTTGCCACTGACGTTTACATTAGAGCACACTGGGGATGGGGGCGGTAGAGTCCATAAGTGCACCCCTGGCCTACGTGGACAAGTGTAAGCCACTTGACAGGGTGAAGGAGAGGATTAGTTATGACAGGAGCTAACTTCACGGGTTTCTGATGAGAGAGATCTCTGATGAGAGGAGAGAGAGACGTGTGTGTGTGTGTGTGTGTGTGTGTGTGTGTGTGTGTGTGTGTGTGTGTGTGTGTGTGTGTGTGTGTGTGTGTGTGTGTGTGTGTGTGTGGACTCTAAATCTCACGCTTCTCTGTCAAAAACACATATTCCAGGAAGGACTGGATATGTTACAATATAAGACAAATCAGGGACAACTGCTTTTAAATTCATTGGAGGCAAAGAAATATCCATATATCTACAGTGTCTATCTTACCTTTTTTTCCAATGCGAACATGCTCACTTTCAAACAAATCTGCCCGGCAAGAGAAAAGAGAGAGGCAACCAAATCAATTCAGTCAGCCTGAGGTGAAACCTTATCCAGAGCTGACTACTGTATATGATTTACACACACACACATTTCTGAATACAATGATATCTATGTCCTTCTTAGATACACAGATATTGCAAGAGAGATGCCAGACGGCCGATCGGCATGAGAAAAATGAACACAAGCTGATATGAAACAGACTGATAAGATATTAACACTAAGCGACTTGGTCTCTGTTTATCCAGCTTTATGTCATTATTTTGCTAGGTAAAATAAACATTCTCTGATGATTTTGACATATTTACTGTAGGCCAGACTTCCTTTGAACAAGTTATGGATATAAATTGCAGGTAAATGACCCATCTCTCTCCATCATTTTAGACCTGAAAAGCATGGGTATTTTCACCAGGACACGTGAAGCTACTTCGGCACACGATATTGAACATTTACCTGGCGGTACATGTGTCAGGTCGTCGATTCCCAGCTGTCCTGAGGTGAGACTCAGTTCTGAATAGGCTTCTTTCTGAGGAGACAACATATAAAAATTTAAGTAAACACCAATGAATCATTCCTGAATGAAAAGCGGTTGGTACTTACTGTGAGTACTGTAGGTCTTTAAAGTCATAAATCCCATTTCACTCTGCGCCACATGCAACGTACCAATGTAAACAACCCAAAGGCACAAGTTCCTCTTTCCTTAAATGATATACCATGTCTCAAGCATTACGCTAATAAACGCACACATGCTATTGTTTTTCGACATGTGCCCATGGTTCAGAACTCGTGTTTCCTCTACCATCTGTGGAACGAGACCAGTCACAAGAAACAACATCAGTGTCCTCCCTACCATCTGAGCTATGTCCCTGACACAGAGAGGAACACGGATGAGTCCCCAGTGACTCTTTGCACTGGCCTCCTCGCTGCTGTCGTGGTTAGGGTTCCGCAGGCTGATCAGCACCTAAGATTAATTGGAAAGTTGAGTCACTTGAAATATAAAGACACTTTTTATTGATGACATTGATTGATTAAAGTCCAGAGATGATGTTCACTTACCTCCAGAAAGTCTTTAGGGGCATAGACCGGCCTAAAACTACTTAAATCTAGATAAAATGGCAGAGGAATGTTATATACTTTTTCTTGCTAATAACAATTAAAAAAAATTATTAAAACACAACTCATTCACTGAAGTGGATTAACTTTGCTGACCACTGAATGGAAATGTGTTGGCAAGTTTGAGCTTCATTATGGTCACTGCATAGATCTCACACGTAGGCAGGGGATCTCCAACCCTGGTCCTGAAGAGCTCCTGTCCTGATTGTTTTCACTCCAACCCTGATCTAGCACACCTGATTCTAAAAATTAGCTGGTTGATAAGCTGAATGAGGCTACTTTATGTGTGGTTGGAGTGAAAACCTACAGGGTGTTAGCTCCCCAGGACCAGGGTTGGAGACCCCAGATATAGCCCACCCATAAAAACAGTATAGAACTTGTAGAGTATACACACACAAACACACATTTCCAGACTGATATTGTTCTTATTTCAAACAGCTTCAGTTGTAGGTGTCTCATATGTTTGCAATCCCTATACGTTAACGTTTTTTAAATGTCCGTAAATTATATACAATAATGCTTTTGTATTTTTTAATGTGTCAGACCAAAGGAAGACTAACTGTCGCCATGACGTTACCTCGTAAGAATCCTAATAGAATCTAAATGTGATTTGATTGGTCAATACAGAAAGAGGGCATGTTCTGCTTGTGATAGAAACAAAAAAAGGCCTGTGAGTCTGGTTATCCTCTGGATTCACAAGGCCTGCTGTTTACATCAAGGCCCAGCACACACTCGTAAATGTTATCATACCCCCTTCTCACAGAAAGCATTGTTAGGGACTGTTATGTTACACGCAGTACTGTGCAAAACCAGAGTAACCCCAGGGAAACGAACCAACGACTGGTATACTTGTGCATGAAGCATACCACATGCACACAAATTTGATTACAATGGCAAGGGTTGCATCCTCTTGCGGTATTTAAATAAATACTGCTGATCCCCACTTATAAACAGTGTGATTAACATGTGGGTTTTGGGAAGAGACCTGGTTCATCAGTTCCCATCTCGTTCCACTTGCTGGTCAACTCCTTCTGCTCAACCGCTGGCCTCTGGAAAACAGAGAATAGACGAATGCTCATCAAGTAATTTGTCAAAAGGCCGAACATGTAGAAGATTTTTTAAAGACATTTTTAATGACCCCTTACCAAGTGGAGCGCTACTACAGTCTTATACAACATATGCTGCCATATCCTACTGCACACTGTTTACCTTCCGAGCCAACGGCACACCCAGCTCTGTGCACATGCTATTCAGACTTTTCAGGATCCGCTTCTCCCAGCTGGCCTGTGGAGGAGACATACACGCTCAACGACAAACACTGTAAAAGACATTACATTAACTGCCAGGGTGAAAAGTAGGGCACATCTACTGGGGTCACATCTTCAAGGGCACCAGACAAATCGCAGAGACGTAGCCGGAGAGGAGGCGATGCAATGTGGACTGACGGAGAGAGGAAGAGGAGGAGGGAGTAACGGAGGGAAGAAGAGACAGACCCACCTGGGCCTTGCGCATGTATGCCAGCGGCTCCTTGGTGTGCTCTGGGGGAGCTGTAGGATGGCCGGGGGGCGGCTGACTACAAAGAGAGGTTGTGGGAGAGACAGAATAAAAGATGGAAAGAGGGAGGAATTTAAAAAGAGAAAATCCAGCTAATGGTACAGTTCAAATTTATGCACCTGTCTAATTTCGTTTTGATGCATATTGCACATTTTCTGTTAATCCAATGAACCTACCAAAATATTACTGTGACCTTCAGTTATTTGATAGATCAAAATGAAATTGCTGATCCAAACACCCAAAATATTACTGTGTCCTTCAGTTATTTTATAGATCAAAACGAAATTGCTGATCCAAACACATTTATATATTTATAAATGAAAATCATGGAAATTGTCAGGGGTGCCTAAACTTTTGCATATGACTGTATATCTATCTATCTATCTATCTATCTATCTATATATACACACACACACACAATATATGTATGTATATATATATATATATATATATATATACACTCACCTAACGGATTATTAGGAACACCATACTAATACTGTGTTTGACCCTCTTTCGAACTGCCTTAATTCTACGTGGCATTGATTCAACAAGGTGCTGAAAGCATTCTTTAGAAATGTTGGCCCATATTGATAGGATAGCATCTTGCAGTTGATGGAGATTTGTGGGATGCACATCCAGGGCACGAAGCTCCCATTCCACCACATCCCAAAGATGCTCTATTGGGTTGAGATCTGGTGACTGTGGGGGCCATTT
>JACXGM010010922.1:0-10186 GCA_016801145.1 Umbra pygmaea | reverse complement strand
CTTGTCATGTTCAAGAAACCAATTTGAAATGATACAAGCTTTGTGACATGGTGCATTATCCTGCTGGAAGTAGCCATCAGAGGATGGGTACATGGTTGCCATAAAGGGATGGACATGGTCAGAAACAATGCTCAGGTAGGCTGTGGCATTTAAACAATGCCCAATTGGCACTAAGGGGCCTAAAGTCTGCCAAGAAAACATCTACCAAACCATTACACCACCACCACCAGCCTGCACAGTGGTAACAAGGCATGATGGATCCATGCTCTCATTCTGTTTACGTCAAATTTTGACTCTACCATCTGAATGTCTCAACAGAAATCGAGAGTCATCAGACCAGGCAACATTTTTCCAGTCTTCAACTGTCCAATTTTGGTGTGCTCTTGCAAATTGTAACCTCTTTTTCCTATTTATAGTGGAGATGAGTGGTACCCGGTGGGGTTTCCTGCTGTTGAACTCCATCCGCCTCAAGGTTGTCGCAGGACTGACGCATACTGGATGTTTTTCCCTTTTCACAACATTATTTGAAAACACTAGAAATGGTTGTGCGTGAAAATCCCAGTAATTGAACAGATTATGAAATACTCACACAGGCCCGTCTGGCACCGACAACCATGCCACACGCAAAATTGCTGAAATCACATTTTTTTCCCATTCTGACATTCAGTTTGGAGTTCAGGAGATTGTCTTGACCAGGACCACACCCCTAAATGCATTGAAGCAACTGCCATATGATTGGTTGTGTAGATCATTGCATTAAGGAGAAATTGAGCTGGTGTTCCTAATAATCCTTTAGGTGAGTGTAGATATATACACACATATTCAGTGAGGGAAAAAAGGTTTGATCCCGTGCTGATTTTGAATGTTTGTCCACTGACAAAAGAAAATATCAGTCTATGATTTTTATGGTAGGTTTACTTGAACAGTCAGAAGCAGAAAAACAAATATCTAAACAAAAAATCCAGAAAAAATGCATTTAAAAAAAGTTGTATATTGATTTGCATGACAATGAGTGAAATAAGTATTTGACCCTTTTGCAAAACTTGACATTACTTGGTGGCAAAACCCTTGTTATTAATTACAGAGGACAGACATTTTCTTGTAGTTGGCCACCAGGTTTGCGCACATCTCAGGAGGGATTTTTTCCCACTCCTCTTTGCAGATCCTCTCCAAGTCATCAAGGTTTGACTTGGCAACTCGAACCTTCAACTCCCTCCACAGATTGTCTATGGAATTAAGGTGTGGAGACTGGCTAGGCCACTCCAGGACCTTAATGTGCTTCTTCTTGAGCCACTCCTTTGTTGCCTTGGCCGTGTGTTTTGGGTCATTGTCATGCTGGAAATCCCATCCACAACCCATTTTCAGTGCCTTGGCTGAGGGAAGGAGGTTCTCACCTGAGATTTGATGGTACACGGCCCCGTCCATTGTCCCTTTGATCCGGTAAAGTTGTCCTGTCCCCTTAGCAGAAAAACACCCCCAAAGCATAATTTTTCCACCTCCATCTTTTAATGGTGGGGATGGTGTTCTTGGGGTTATAGGCAGCAATCCTCCTCCTCAATACATGGTGAGTTGAGTTGATGCCAAAGAGCTCAATTTTGGTCTCATCTGACCACAACACTTTCACCCAGTTCTCCTCTGTATCATTCAGATGTTCATTGGCAAACTTCAGACGGGCTTGTACATGTGCTTTCTTGAGCAGGGGGACCTTGTGGGTGCTGCAGAATTTCAGTCATTCACGGTGTAGTGTGATACCAATTGTTTTCTTGGTGACTATGGTCCCAGCTGCCTTGAGATCATTGGCAAGATCCCCCTGTGTACTTCTGGGCTGATTCCTCACCATTCTCATGATCATTGCAACTCTACAAGGTGAGATCTTGCATAGAGCCCCAGACTGAGGGAGATTGACAGTTATTTTGTTTTTTCCATTTGCGAATAACCGCACCAACTCTTCATCACCTTCTCACCAAGCTGCTTGCCGATGGTCTTGTAGCCCATTCCAGCCTTGTGAAAAGTAGGTCTACTATCTTGCCCCTGACAAGGGGTACAAGCCTGTCTCCACATGAGATACTGATGCCCCGCGTTCTTGCGTCTAACACCACTTCCATCCCTTGCTCGGGTGGAGTCCCTATTGGAGGTCACAGAGCTGATGGACTACTGAAAATGACCGAGCCATGTGGCTAGACCGTTAAACACTTGTGTTCCGGCTGCCCAGGAAAAACACCTACAAGCTCCAGGGCGTGGCATAAAACCTGGAGACGTTATGATGATAAAACAGTTTAAACGTAGTTCTTCTCTTGGCCATAAGTGGAGCAGTCCATCTCAGGTGATGCTGATCATCAGTTCAGCTGTGAAGTGCCAGAACTGAGCGACATGGATACGTGTCCCATTGCAAGAAGGTTCCGCCCGCATTGAATCCATGCCCAGCGAGATTGCAGAGTAGCCAGTCCAGGAGTCCAGAGAGATCTACCAATGACTGAAGATGAAATGGAGTCACCAGAGGCCGGACAGCATTTCCAAAGGATCACCTATCGAGTTCTGCTGCCGAGGGTGTGTCCTTTCAGCACAACCAATCACTGCACGTGACGTGTGTTCCTTCTAACACCTAAATCCTACTATTACCTATTCACATACTGAATGTACAACAGGATTAAAAGATTCCCCAGTTCCACGAAAAATGTACACCCTATGATAACATATCGGGTTGTGTCCAGTATGTAGAGGAACCTCAGGCTTTCTCTGAAAGGGAGTGGTTCAGTGTATTTTAGCAAAGTGTGCTAAAATGTATGATTCATTTTATTTGTTCCTCAAACATTTGTTTACTGTTCTTTGTATTGGTGTACTTTTGATTTGTTTCTGTTTAATTTTGTGTTCAAGCTGTTTGTGCTACATGTGCTGACAAGTCTACTAGATACATTTTTGCGAGTGTTAAACAGTTCTTGATATGATGATTAATTGGGATGGATCCAGTCCAAATGATGTGTTTTTACAAGAACTCAAAAATGTTCAACGTTGATTAACCTCTGGTTATTAGAATAAGAAAAATAGGGAGTTTTGTTAGAATGGTTTTCTATCCCTCTAAAGTACAAGAAGGGCCCAGTGGTCAAGAAAGTGATGAAACCCCTGACAGAATAATGTCTCCTGTATACAAACATGGCAAAGGACCTATTGATCAGGTAATAGGATGATTCATCCATTATTGACTACAGAGCTATCACCCTTGAAACCCAGAGTCCATGACTCAGGTTCCCAGGCCTACATACAGATGTCCTCATAAGTTTGCATTTTGTGAAATTTTGACAATATAATTGTTCATGCTATGAAGCCATTAATTATCACAGTTGTTTGGCACCTTCGTAAACCATACTGATAACAGAAATCACCCAAATGGCCTTGATCAAACATTTACATACCTTTGAATGTTTGAACTTGTTACAGACACACAAGGTGACACACACAGGTTAAAATGGCAATTAAAGGTATTTGCTCACACCTGTGGCATTATAATTTCAAAAGTGGCTGTATAAATCATCAATAAAGTTGTTAGCTTTCACGTGGATGCACTGAGCAGGATAGATACTGAGCCATAAGGAGCAGAAAAGAACTGTCAAAAGACGTGTGTAATTAAGTACTGGAAGTGCATAAAGTTGGAAAAGGATATAGTAAAATATCCAAAACCTGGCAAATGACAGTCAGTACTGTTCAATCACTTATTAAGAAGTGGAGGATTCTGGGATCTCTTGATTCCAAGCCAAGTTCAGGTAGACCAAGAAAGATGATACAGACATACAGGCTGCTATGGAAAAACACAGTGTGGTTGTTTCAAGGAGCACAAAACAACGATACTTGAACAAAAATTTGCTGCATGGTCGTGTTGCCAGAAAGAAGCATTTACTGTGGGAGTGTCACAAAAAATCCTGCTTACAATATGCCCGACAACACCTTGACATGCTTTACAGCTTCTGGCACACCATAATTTGTAGTGACGACACCAAAATAGAGATTTATGGTCACAACCATAAACACTATGTTTGGAGAAGGGTCAACAAGGCCGATAGTAAAGACCGCTAACACTCTCCTATATAAGAACATGGAAATGTCTGTTCAAGACAAATCCTTCTAGCAATGTGGTTTTGTCTGTGCGCACGTTAATCTTAATAATAAACTTAACTATATGAGTTGCTTCATGTGTCTAGGTGTTTATTCTTCCAAAAGTTATATTGCGGGAATACAATTCAACCAAAAGGATCAGTGTGTTGGAAGTTCTCTGTACTGAAGCAAACTAGAGCTGATTTCAGAGAGTCCTTGAACTTGTCTTGTGTTATAAACACATTGTGTAAACACATCACCTAAACGAGTACGTACACGTGCAGATGACTCACCTTAAAAAAAAGAAAGAGATACGTCACCCTTTATATGTCGAAGCAAAAATGGTCATCAACTAGTCCAGGCGAAGACATTTTAACACAGTGTTAAACTCTGTTAAATGTGTTCTACTTTGAAAAAGAACTGTCGCAATTCACTAAACATGCATCTATCCTTTCTTATATGACACATTTATGTATAGAACGACAAGCACAATCATTTTGGTGGTCTGGTCTGGTTTTTGGCTGCTGGCTGATGCAAAAGTGTTAAATCAGATTCTGAGTCCTTGGCTGAACATTTCAGGTGATTCCCCATCATAAATATTAAAAAAGAGAATCAAATTGTAGTAAGGGAATTTTATGTGGGAGAGCTGTTAATATAATTAACTATATTAATACAGTGCCCTTCCATATCAATTGGGACAGAAAATTCATACATGCTTTTTTTGCTGCATAATGTACTTAAGGCATATGAAAATTAAAATACAAGGCAAGTTCAGACTGTCACCTATTATTTCTGACTGTTTAAACGCATGTTATATTAACTAAGAATAGCAGCACTTTCAGAGTTCCACCCATTTTACGCAAGCATAAATATTGGGACAATTCCAGTTCAAGCTAATGTAAGTATTAAAGCTAGTGTTAAGTCACAACTCACTTGCATGCAATAACAGCAGTCTGAGATCCACTGACATCACCAAATTCTTGGTATCATGTCTTTTGTGATGCTTTGTCAAGACTTTATTGCAGCCATTTTAAGCTGTTTTTGTTATAGAGTGTTTCTGACTTCAGTCTACCCTTCAACAAGTGAAATTCATGTTTTATCTGATTTAAATCAGGGCATTGACATGGCCAGTCTAAAATGTTCATCTTTTTCCCCGTTATAAACCCCTTGGATGTTGATTGGGTGTTTTTGGTCATTGACCTTTTGCATACTGAGGCTGATATGTGTACTAATTGGGCCTTTCTGCGATTCTGATTAGAGGTTTGATCTGCAGTATAGCCTATCAAAATTCTGCTGCCAAATGCTTCTGCGAATGGTAGAATATGACACTTTCAGCCCAGAATTCTGTGGGTTGTTGGTGATTATACTGACACTTAATTTAGTGTTGTTTTTCACAGCTCTGGTCATTGTTCTGTCATCAATAGCTGTTGTTTTTCTTGGTCAACCTGATCATGGCCGATTGCTGAGGACACCAGTGGTTTCTGTTTGTCAGGCCATTATGAACTGTTGATTTGGCTATGCACAACTTTTGTAACATGGTTCTAATTGAGTTTCTCTTTTAATTTAACATCCAAATCGCTTGTTTTCCTTTCATAGACAGCTCCCTAGTCTACATGTTGGCTCGCCTACTGACACCAAACACGTCCAAAAGCAAAGGATGGAATTGAGACGACACAGCCAAAGAAATAGAATGGATAGAAAGGCCATTAAACTGCTTGGCGTGGTCATTCGATTAGTACACAACAAAATGGCGATTTTGTTAGTTGTCACAGTGACAACATGTGAATCGGCTTAATGCGGAAGCAGGCCACTAGACCTTTGCAATGGAATGGTACACATAAAAATGGCTGCCGCTCTGACCATTCTGCTACATTAATTTGAATTGGAATGGCCTTTCTATCCATTCCATTTCTATGGTCACAGTTAGAAAAACATGTGAACCATGGAACTCTTTAATGTTATTACTCTAATTTGGTAAAAGGTGTTGAAACAGACCGAAATAAAATATGACATTGTGTACTAATGCCTCTGAGGGATATCCATGAGCCATTGCCTCATATTCATCTTTGAATCGCACTTTCATATCCCTAGAGTGTACAGCAAACATATACCTTTTGAATTAACTCACCCAATACATATGCAGGGAACTGTATATTTAAATACACTATTTACAGAAAAAAACACTTACACATGTAACTCTCTGTACACTGCATTCTGTAGCTTTCTCTCCCAACCTGCAACACAAAATAAAGTAATTAACTTATAGTACGGGATGCTTGGTATTCAAGGTATCTCACGTACATAACTGATGTAGCTATTATTATCTACAGAAATATTATGTGGTGCATTCCACGCGCTCACCTGAATCTTTGAGAAAATTTCGAACGTCCTCTTTAAGAGATTCTAATTTTATCTCAGGTCTATGCAAACATTCCTAAATAAAAATAACAAAACAGTTAATAAAATTCTAATGATAGGTGTTTTTGCATTAATTGTCAAAATAAACATCATAGATGGACATGGCAACATTTTTTATGTGCATTAGGTAGCTACTGTAACTGGCAAATGTCACAAAAGACAGGAAGGACAACAATCGGTGTTGCACACGCGTTTGTGGATCTGCTGAACAGCTGACGTTAGTGGACATACTCACTTTGGCCTGTCTCTCTATTTGCGAGTGCAAATTAGTTCCTTTCAGTCGCTGGACAATTTGCGCAGTTGTTAGTGATAACTCCGTTTCCTCATCCATCATTTTCAAACCCCGTTTTGCATTAACTACGATTGCGAAATTAGATTTTCAGAATCCATTGGGTATCCTGTGATACAGCCTCTGCAGAGGTTACTTAGCAACTACGGACTATCCATGTAGAGGAAACAAAGATACGCGAGTTGATTAGTTCCTAGTTCAGTGATAGCTGATCAATAATTATACATCTCTGGAATATATTTCTTTGTTGCTTGTTAATTATTTATACATTAACATTCTGTGAAAAGCTTGCTAGGTCTACTAATTTGATTTTTTATTCCATTCAAAATAAAAAGTGACTACTCAACGGTATCTGTCAGGATCTTATTTTCCTTGCATTTCATGGTCTATTTAAGGCGTCAAAATTTGAGTTAGCAAGCCTAATCATAGCAATGATTTTCTATACCTGCAAAACTGGTTTTGCCTATGCCTCTGTTATGACGTTTTTGTGTACAGGTTTAAAAAAAGAGAATGAATAAAAGTTTGTGGTGCTTATTTTTCATTATCTTGTTGTGTCCTTTAATATAGTAATCAGAGTGGTCCAATTGAGATTTTTGCATTTATTCTATTTTCATGGACAGAATTTTCGGGTGCTATAAATACGCCAATGCATTTAATATACGCCTAAATTATTAGACATACACCGAAATCATAGCTAACCGTTTCTCCTAACCTTTACCCAAACATTAACCACACGGGAGTGTTTGCCTAACCTTAACCGGTTAGGCGTTGCCTAAACTTAACCGTTTCCAATATAAACCTATGGCGTCTCTATAGCACGCGAAAAATAAATTTGGAATATGAATAACACGAAAATGTAATGTTTAATCTCGTGTTATCAATACGCAAAGGGATGAATTTAGGTTGCACCAAAAAGACTAGTTTCACATCGAAAGTGGTTCAAGTATTTCACAGTTGACAAAAGCACATTTAAACATGTTTAATTTTAGTTCAGCAGCCCACTCTGTTTTAAAACAACAACGAATAAAAGATGTTTCAGGACCTTCGTCAAAGAAACTGTGACAGCAACGCTAAATGCAGTCTTACTCTCTGTTTTGTATTAGGGAGATGATATGAAACATATTTTCAGATTTTAGATGGTAACATCCATGACTATACTTTGAGTAAAGTTACATAAATAAGCATCTATCAACAGACTCATGAACTAGCCTACTTATTATACGCTAACACCAAGATAATCACTAAACCAAGCAACAGCTTTATTTGAAAGTACTGTTTAAAATCACGTTATAATATGTTTTGGCCTACTGTATTAAATTATTAAAGAAAACAGCACAATGTTGTTTAGGATAAAATGCTTTCACGATGGTATAGTGTAGGGTACTCTTTTTAAACCAGACACAATCTTGCTCAGGTAATTATTGTGTGTAAAACCTCCCTCAATAACAAGTGTTTCAAGGACTTTGGCAAGGACAGAGTTTTGTGGGTAGGGTAGTCGTTTAGACTAAAAAGGTTTCTTCTCCTATAACAGAACCAAAACACACTCCCATACATCTGGTATAACAGAACTCAACAATAATGTCAGCATTATTGTCAGAAGCCATGAACCAGATCAGAACCAGCTGATCAGTATTGATGCTAGTGAGAGCTTAGAAACCTTGTTCCAAAGATGTGCGTTTAAAAACTCTTTCTCCCATGGTCCAAGGTTCAAACTCCCGGACTAGAATCAGATATATAGACTAATAGAATGACTCAACATTGTTGTCACAATTTTACTGGTTTCAGTAATAACATAGAAATTAAAATGTTATTGATTTTGGGAGATCGCAAGTCATGGGGCTAGACGAATCAGAATCATTAAATAAACCAAACATTGTTTAAGTATAATTTAGAGATTTGCATTATCAATAAGTGTGTTCTTTTCAGGTACCTCAATCGTATCCAGTCTTTTGTCAGATTCGACTAGATTTTAATATATATATATGTTTAATCCTCCTGTTTCATGTAGCTACTTTAACCCGTTACCGTGGAGAGAGGCGGGGTCTCTTGAATGTCATTACTCCAGTACATCCAGTGTTAGGTTCGCATACCCAGCATTAAAGCGCAGCACCACGGACTACTGTACATGCAGATGCTCCTCTTGATATCAATCATTTCTGCTCACTGACTGTCAGTTTCGATAAAAGCTCAATATAAACATAAATGTGGCCGTGCAAGCTGTTTGAATTAGATATTTTTAATTTCAAGGTGTTTTAAGACTTTTTTCCCTTGGAGAAGATGAGGACAAGTGGACATTGTGATTCCCAGACATTTAGTTTGGCGGCTTTGTAGAATGCAAAGAATGGATGTGGATTCCTTTACATAACCTATAAGAATTAATGAATGATCTATAACGGGACAATGGAGACATTTACAATTCATGAAATGCTCATAAATTCTACTAATCTTTATAAGATATTATGCGGCTTTGGAATCAAGAATGTCTCCGAGTGCGACGATGACATCGAGACTCCTCCGGAACCGAAAGGTAAGATAACCATTTAATTATTCTACTAGAAATCAATAATTCTGAAGAAATTAAACCAAAATAAAATGTCCACACCGATATTTTAATTTAAAAAAAATAATTAGTGAATTGAAATCCTTTGTTATTATTATTAGCCTATTAATATTATTATTTCGAAGTCAGCAGGCTGTTACAAAAATTCTGGGCCATTTTATTTTTGAAAAATGTCGTTTGGTCAAAAAAAAGAAGCAAATTCTGAACGGTAACTGTGCATGAAGAGCGATCCTTCGGACATCCAAGCCCCAGGCCAGTGCGCTTTAAGCGCGGTTGAACGAGCATGTGTTCTTTCGGATTCTCTGCTCGGATGGAGTGCCCGAGGAGGACTGAATATCTCTCTCTCTCACACCACGCACGCACGCGCACACTTTTTGCTTAGGTAAAAATATATATATGCTATAGCTAATTATCATGTTACGAAAATCTCTAAAATCTAATAAAAGTACATTACATTTCTTATATATATATTATTTGCACATTATTTTCCCTTGAGTCAGTCAACCAGAACTGACCAGAACTGACTTGCTGTAATGTTATAGCACAAAATAACGCTAAATGTCTATCTAATGAAGAAGGAAAATGTTTGACAAAGTGTAATTATGAGGGTGCCTATTTGTCCTACTCCACACATTAACAAGTGGTGTGTTACACGCGTGTGAATTTGAAATGTGTATTTAGACACTTGAAGCGTTGGCTCATGGCCATAATTGATGTCACTCTGGAGTCTTGCTCAAAGGCAGAATATTAATCATTTAGTATTTTTATAGACAGGACATTAGGAACAAGAGGGAGATAATGTGTGTGTGTGTGTGTGTGTGTGTGTGTGTGTG